>JAVJIF010024449.1:0-67118 GCA_038442645.1 Agave tequilana | reverse complement strand
AACAATGTGTGATGTTCACATCTATGTACATATGTAGGGAACAAAGCTCAGCTGAAATAAAGAAAAACTGGCAAGATTTTCTTCTGCTAATTTGGATGTTGAATTCATGTTCCAGATGTTTAACAATTATGTATTGCCAGAAATGTATGTTTGTCTGTAATCAAGAAGATTTATGTGAAGATGCTACAAATTCCATACTAGAATGAGGAGAGCTTGGAACAGGCCATAGTTCAAGGATAGTAGTATAAACTCAAGGGAAGAATGTAACTTACAACATGTAAATTATAACTAATAAATTAACTGTAACATACTTGAGTTTCATTGAAATTTAAGTGATAATTAACTGTTGTCTTTAAGAGCAATGTTTGGCTTTGAAGTTTTCTAAAATGAAATTATTTTCAAGTTGCCTAGAGATTTACAAACTATAGTAGTCCTACACTGTTTGTTTTCTAAATTGTAATTTGCTGCCTTCATGGCCACTAGATACAAAACGAAGTTACATCCAACTTAAAAGTGAAGTGAGAAAAGGGAAGTGTTGGGTTCTAGTGAGAAGGGAAGCCAAGGAGATGAGAAGAAGAGGAAGGAAAGTTCACTCTGATTGGATTTTTGCGAACAACAATTATGTCTAAATTTTGGATGGAGTTGGACAAGTGCAGTTTACTAAACAGAGTTTATTACAGGAAATTACAATTAAGAAACTTAACTCTAAAGCTAAACAGATGGAAAAAAACAAATGCCAGACAATAAATTGTAGGGAGAATGTAACCTACAATATAGATAATGCCTAAAAAAATTCTGTAACATACTTGAGTTTCATTAGATTTAAGTAGTATCCAATCAATTAACCTCATTAATTATTTCTAGAAACTTTTGTCATTAAAAAGACTAACATGTGCAAAACAAGCTACACTTTGCCATCCCAAGCAAAACTCCACCCTTCATAATCTATAAAATAAGCAAAAGCAAGAACTAACCCCTCATAACCTATCAACACAATCAAAGAGAGAAAAAAACTAGCCCGCTCCTCTATCCTAGCAAATCACATACCAATACATCTCTTGCTTACAACCCAGAAGCAATATGGTGTCCATAACAGCCCCCAAACTCTGTACCTCCATTTTCCTCTTCATCCTTCCTTTCTCGTCGGCGCCGGTATCGACTCTATGGCCGTAACCCTCGCATTCAACCCGAGGAGCGACGTCGGCATGAATGTGATCGACCGGTGCTGGCGTGTTAGCTCGAACTACGCCGCCAGCCGTCAGCGGCTGGCGACTTGCTCGGTCGGTTTCGCCGGAAAGATGACCAAGACCAAGGCCCGGGCCTGAAGAGGTACGTAGTCACAGACCCTAGCGACAATCCAGTGGCCCAAGACAGGGCACATTGCGTTATGGAGCAACATTGATTCCTGAGAAAGTATGGATCACTTTTAAGAGAGATATGCATATCAAGCTCAATAGGCCTCTCATTATTAGTAATTGTACTGCGATCGATGGCCGAGGGGCTGATGTCCACATTGCTCATGGAGATGGATTCTTACTTCACAATGTAAGATCCATGTCCTAACTTCCATATTAGCATATATGTGTGATATTGTTGCATATATGGCCCTAACATACTCCATATGCTACCAGGGGAGGAATGTGATCATCCATGGGCTGAACTTTCACCACAACCTGCCCACGCATGCCGGACCGATCATCGGTCCCGGAGGACGGTCCATCATCACGGCAAATCAGACGGCGATGCTATTGGCATAGCCTCGTCCAGTAAGGTCTGGATCGATCACAACACACTCTCTGAAGGACAAGATGGGCTCATCGACGTCACTCATGGGTCGACCAATATAACCATCTCCAACAACTGGTTCAGGGATCACGACAAGGTTATGCTCCTCGGCCATATGGATGGATTCACCAGGGACCGTGGCATGAAGGTCACGATCGCGTTCAACCGGTTCGGACCCAACTGCAACCAGCGTATGCCGAGGATCCGGTACGGCTACGCTCATGTCGTCAACAACTTGTATGATGGGTGGAAGGAATATGCCATTGGTGGCAGCATGAATCCCTCAGTCACAAGCCAAGCGAATGTCTATGTTGCTTCAAAGTCTCACAAAGGGGTAAGAAACATGTTTTTCTTTTAAACTTCAAATTAAAGAAGATGAAAATGAGAATTTGATGTTTGAAATTCTACAGGTGATATGGAAAAGTTCGAGGAAAGGGGAGGGGGCGTCATGGGATTTGAAATCAGAGGACGATGATTTTATCAACGGAGCGTTCTTCAGGGAGGAGAGCAGAGGGAGGGGTGGACCTCATTATGGGCCGCAGCAAGCGTTCCCCGTTGGAAGCAAGGAAGACGTGAGGGCGTTGACGAGAGATGCAGGCGCGCTCCATTGCCATGGGAGGACATGCTGATCAGCAACAGAAGTTGCATAAACCGAATGAAGTGCATCAGCAAAAAGATTGCTAGCACAAGTTTTTCGAGTTTTTTTAGGAAATTCGTAGATTTTCAGGTTGGCAATGGGAATGCTGGAAAGTTTGAATTATTTCATGCAAAACCAGCGAACCCATGAAATCATACCTGAGTTTCTACATACATGCTACATTTTGACTTTCAAAGCTAGGTTATACTTGATCCAGACGTAAAGACAGGAAAAGGGTATCACACTCTCATAAACAGAACTTCTCCACACAAATTTCTGCAGTTTCAAACCATGAAGTATGCATATCAATAAGGGGACAATCCGACAGCAGAGAAACAAAATTTAAACTGGAAAAATGAAGTTGAGTTTCTATGATCAGATTTCTACCGTTAAAACTACCTTTAGCACAATACAAGTGTTGTGATTTGACAGATATTGCAGTTACATTAAACTACAAATTGTCATGAATGTTGATCCAAAGTAGCAAGAAGGTGGCAAAACTCGAATGACTCGGGCGCATGTCGTTCACAATCAATCCTCATCAGAGCTTTCATATGCCAAGCCAAGCAAACTTTTCACAGCATTTCTGGATTTGACCCTGTTTCAGATTCAGCGGATCTTACGGCAGATGCATCTTTTCCTGACTTCTGTACAGAGTTGGACGGAGATGATGGTGGTCGCTCTCCGCATGGTTTTGATGAGAACACCTTGTTCACTGACTTTTGCTCAGTGCTATTTGAAGATGGAACTTGAGAAGGCATTGATGGGCTTGACTGGCAATCACTTGGACTGCAGGCTCTCTGTCGCTTTGGTTGATTTCCACTATGTTCTTCAAAAGATCTTGCTGCCTGTGCTTCCCCAGAGTACATCTTGGTGAGAGAGAGAGAGAGAGAGAGAGAGAGAGAGAGAGAGAGAGATTACCTGATCCCACTCTTAGGCTTGGGTTCAACACGGAGAGGTAAAGGCACTGATGCAGGTGAAGAATCTGCTAAACTCGCTGCTTTGTATTAATATGTTAAAGAACTAATTTGAAAAGAGCAAAATAATAAGCTGTTTGTCAGTGGCTACTGCTAAATACAATATTTTTTATTGATTTCTCATACTAATATTATTATTTGAAGAAACTCAACTATTAACTTTTCAAGCCCCCAAGGATATCTTAAATGCTGCAAAAGCCCGTTTTTCTGTGCGACGTAATAGCCGCTCTGCGTCTTCCTCGGCTTCCATTTGTTCCTTGAGATAGAGGAGGTCATCACTGTCCAGGGCTGCTTACACAAAGAATAATCATATCAATGCAATGGGATGAGAATATGATCTAACTTGTAGGGAAGAAGCAGCAATTACCGCCTCGCCCATGAAGATACCCTCCACGTTCACCGGCAACCTCCTGCATCTGCTAGCATCAACAGCCCCCATAGGAGAAGCCAAGATCCCTGCGGGGCATGTTATCAGAACACTACATTTCAAAGTGTAGGGAAAAAACTTGCACAAATAGATACCACATGTGGGTTTGTTCAGGCATCCATAATTGAGACTATAAGCACCAAAAGAATGAATTTTTTTTTCCTTTCTAAATCTTCTCAAACATAATATGCTATATTGATATTAGCATGCAGCAGTATGATTGTTTTATAAGCCTATAAGTAAAATAGAAAAATGTCACTTCACAGGCTAATTATGCGTAATTTTAATCAAACAAAGGTGTACTTATTCCTATCCTAGTTTTGATTTTTCTTTTCTAATTCAATGAAAAACAACATAAAAGAGATAGAGCGGCAGTTAGCTCGAAAAGTGGTATCGAATGATTCCTCCACGAATCAGAGAAACATACTTTATACTCTTTATCAAGTAATGAAACTGCAAAAGTCAAATCAAAAGGTTTGGCTTTCTATTACTTTCTTCTTTTTCTGTTTTTCTCTTGGAGTGGACTTTTTTTTGTGTGTGTGTGGGTGGGTGTGGGTGGGTGTTTTTTTTTTTTTTTTGGGGGGGGGGGGGGGGGGGGGGGTTGGGGGGATGCATGGGGTGTCGGGTGTTCCATTTGAGTTACATAATCACTGCAAAAGGTTAGCACACATATGATACAGCCAGCAATTGCGCAGGCATATGGATTTCCAATTTCCAAGTGGCCTCCTGTCAATCTGAGATGAAGATGGTGAAAAATAAGATTCTCTCCCCTTTTCCTTAAGCATCACCAAATAGATGTTGATGCTGATCCATCAGCAGTTAATTCGTTGAAAATAGAGCACTCATTTGAGTACTGCAAAGATCATGTAACTTAATCAGTCAGGTAGTATGGGCGAACAACAAGCATGATGAGGAGCCTTTAGCTTGGTACATATTCAAGACAATACATTTTGGATGCCAAAAAATTGTAGTCAGTCAAAATGTCCTTTAACCAAGTAAATGCAGAGTTGCTATTGTAAGATATGCTGAAAGATGGAGCTCTGACTTTCTACAATTCCGACAGATAATCCTATTTTCTGTATTTGAAACAAACGCGACATTTTTCACCAGTTTTTCTTAAGCGAGATAGTAACCTCAAAGGACTACATAATTCAAATCACAGCACAGTGTCAAAGTCCCAATTTCTGAGCAAACAGAGAGTCTCACACACACGCACACCACATTTAAGATCACCTTCTGCTGTCCTATTTGATGCATTAACAGAAAGTCCCTCAAAGGACATGCCTATGCGAACTATTGAGATTAAAGCTGTCGTGCCATATATACCAAAAGGTTTCCCAGAAAATACAAAGTCCAACAGTGAAATCCCTCTAGCTCTCGTGACTTTCCAGCTGCTGCCTATCTCTTAACAAGTTTATTACAAATTGCAACCCTCGGATCTTCACCTTATGCTTAAATACCTTTCTCCATTGAAGGAAAAATATGAAATTGCATTAGGAGCCATAATTACTTATAATTTAGTCAAAAAAATCTTCTCTCTGTAACCTTTGGTAGAAGTGCATTTTAGTTGAAAATTTTCAGGCAGCGAATACTTTTTATTGTTCGGTCACTACACAAGGTATTCAATTCAAGTTAAAAGGTGACAAGAAGTGCTGCAGTTCGTAATAAAACTAGTACAGGCAGTTATCTGCAATTGGTAAAGGGTTTTTGTCCCATTTATTTTCGTTAAGTGGCATCTCTTTTGTTAATAACAACTATCACATCCTATCATCTAGGTATCATTGGTCTATGTTGCTCCATCAACTATGATCCTACCGCCCCACTCAAACGTACACTCTTAATTCTCCATTACACAGGTCCAAACTATCTCAACAAATTCCCCCTTATTTTATCATCAATTTAATCTACCTATAACTTCTTATAAATGTGTTCATATTTATTATCCCATCTTTTAGCATACTGTCACTCACACATCTCAGTTTTCACACTAAACTACACTCATTTTTTAGCACGTTGTATTTTAGCTGCCTAAATACTGATCAATAAAGCACAAATAGTTGTATGGCCCTCTTATACATCATTTGCTCTACAAGAACCTGGTTCTGTCAAACCTAGTGGAGTTGCAATTTCAGGTCCCCAACTCAGCCTAACATCCAAAACTGTGGCGACATGTAGGCATATTTTATCCATGGGTTGGTATGGTTCAATCATTTGTGACCTAGATTTAAATGGGCAGGGCATGACTAGGCCCTCCTGACCCACATGACCTGCTTGTCTTGTACATTGTTAATGCATGGCAAAATCTATACAGGGACAGTTTTTTTTTTTTTTTGCGCTATATATAGTCATCAAGTGCAAGCCCCTTAAAGTTTGGACTATTATAGATAATTATTTGATATCTGAAGTATCTATCTTTACTAACTTAAGGCGAAATGGTTTTGAATTGTTAATAACATTAAATTCGAGTTATATATGGATAGATAAGGAGATGATATTTATTTGGAAGAATTTTATGCCTGAAAGTACAGGCCATTGCAGAACAAAATGCACCCATAGTCCCATATCTTGCCAATGCAAACTACCAGACCTCTATGGAACCCAAAAGGACTCCCTATGCCTAATGTTTATTGTCTGTTTCATATCATACAGAAATCAGCCTTATACAGAGTTTGTAGCAATTTGGGCTTGATATAACAGAGCTTCAACCAATAAGTGTTACATTTCTCTGACATTTGAGGCCATAGGCTAACCCAAATCATAAGACTATGACAGCATTTGAGAAAGAGAATAGTCTACATTAATTTTTTTTGAAATTAACGAAGAATTTGGTAAGCCCTCCTGAGCTCTGGAGCTTCGTTTTCACCCATAATCCATAACGCATGAGCAAACCCCCATCATCAAATTGTGGGTATGTTCTCTAACTCACATAACGTTGCTCTTCTATCAAGCCCCTTCTATTACAGATTTGGTAAGATTTAGCCTCCCATACAATAAAACTACCTTATGGATTAAACCTAAGATAAATGTTCCATAACCATTTTAACCCAAGCTTACAATCATATCATCTCGGAATTGACATGTGAATGGCATGTATAAGCTTGTAAGGTCAGCATATGAGAATTAGGCAGATGTGTGACAGAGTCAGATAACATAAACATACCAAAAGGATGATCACAACCATAAAAAAAGCCTACCAAACCACTCAAAGTTGGGTAAATCTTTTGTTAGTGATTGATTCCAAGGATCATCTCATATGCCATCTAAGCATTCCATTAAAATCTTTCCTATTTCCCAACCCAGACAACCCTGTCAAATCTTTGTAGCATATAAATCATTGCCTAATACCATATAGATGGCTGGGCTGTCCACCACTTTACCAAATTCTAGTCAGCACCCATTATTCAGCTTAACATACTCAATTCCATCATTTCTAGTACCCCTTTTAGCAATGAACAAATGAAGGTTCTGAGGTATGGAGGATCCATCAACTCACAATCTGTTCTTGATGCCTAATGATGTTAATATACAATAGGAAGAGAGACGAAAAAGAAAGTAAAAGACAAAGAAATTTGGCTCGTTAAATAGACCTAAAAACACAGTTATGCCTCCTCGAAGGGTGAGTCTTAGTCCCCATGGTACCCAAATCAAAACAACTCCTTTGTTCGAAAACCGTCTCCAGATCTTTAAATGTAAAGAGATTATCAAATGACATAACCAATTTTAGATGACACTCACAAGTCACATAGAAAGAAATAGACCAATCTAAAAAGCAACAACACAATACCCGATGTAACTCAAATTCCAAGCAGGATCGTCTAATGAAACAAAATTTATCACTCCCAGAACTTAAATCAAAGAGAACTAACGGAATACATAATATTTGGTTCAAAATTCATCAATCTAAAGCTTTGAAGAAGTAGAAAAGAGATTATAAAACAAATAACAAAAAACTTGTCCTCTAAAAAAATATATATATATATACACAGAAAAACTTATAGAAGTGCCGATCAGCTAACCTTTGCAACCATTCGTTGGAAAGTAATATCCTCATCATCGATCTTGTCCTTCCCCTTTCCCCACTTCTTATCTGCCCAAATCACCATAATTAAAATCACAAGCGAAAACGTTGCAAAACCTAAATTTCTATCAATTTAGATCAAAATTCGCACCTTTAGGGTCGCTGAGATTGGTGTACTCTCGAACCTCCCTTCCCGCCATCGAGTTGATTTATTTCTCTCTTTCTTGCTCACAATCGAGTCGAATCGAGATCAATTAAAGAAACTGAGAGGGAAACCCTAAGAGAGATGGAAAGAGCTTTTGACAACAGTTAAATTTTTTTTTTTTTTTTTTTTTTGCCAGAGAGTGCGAGTTTGGGACCCTCTCAATCGATTGAATCGAAGCTTCGGAGAGTTGGATTTTTATATAATTTGATTGCGATTTCAAGGCCTAATTGCTGGTTCCGACTCCTGTTGGGAGCAGATATGAGCGCTCATCAAATTGATAAATGCGCTCACCTCATTAATACAGGAAACCGAATGTTTCCACCAAAGAAAAATGAAGAAAGCATCTCACAAATTATTACAAGTATGCCATTATTTTTTTTAGCATTTTTACTTTTGTTGAAGAGTCTAAAATACTTTTTTTTTTTTTTTTTCTTTTCTTCCGCCTCCCTGCCCGCCTGCTCCCCCTCCCCTCCTCCCGGCCTCCCCGCGATCTCCCTCCTCCCCCCTGCCCCTCTCCCCCAACCCCCCTCGCCCACCCCTTTGATCTGGCATGTTCGGTCAGATCTGACCGAATAGACTTAGCATGTTCCTGTTCAGCCAATTCCAGCTGAATAGACTAGACTCTAGTCTGTTCGGTGGGATCTTGCCGAGTAGACCAGATTGGAGGGGGTAGGCGAGGGCGGTTGGGGGGAGGGTGGAGGGAAAAGGGGGAGGAGGAGGAGGGGAGGCGGGGGAGGGGGTGGTCGCCGGGGAGGAGAGGCGGGGGGGGGGGGGGGGGGGGGGGGGGGGGGTGGTCGCCGGTGAAGGTAGGAGAGGAGGAAGAGAAGAAGATGTCATTTTGACATTTTTGAAGAAAGAAGGGTGTGCCTTCATCATTTTGGGAGGTGCCTTCAGCACTTTTTGGGGTGAAAATATCTGCTCCCTTAATACACCAACAAAATTAATAAAATTATTAAAAACACGCATTTCTCCTCCTTTCTCCTCCTCCTTCCACCCTCTCCCCCAGTCGTCCCCCACCCACATCGTTGCCCCTTCCCCCGGTCCCCCTCGCCGTCCCCCAGCCCCTCCCCCTCCCCCTCCCCCTCCAAGTTTCTTCCTTCTTCGAATGTATTCCCATTACTTCTTCAGGTGTCATTACATCATTGGAAAGATCTGAAGGGTCGCAAGTTTCGTCAGATCCAGAACTAAGCTCCCCAAATAATCGAGAATTATTGTTATAACTTGTATCCCGTCGCAGAGATTGAAGTTCTGAGCATGGGGAAGAAATAATTGATGGCATCGTTGCAGCAAGAATTAAGTCTTTTATGCCCTCCACCAACTCTTTGGTGTGTGTTATTGATTACTAAAAATGTTCAAAGTTCTAGTATCAGCATCCAATATCTTTGCTGGCAGGGCTTTGAGGAACTTGGAGGGAACCTTAGGCAGTGTGGCACCTTCATCTGAAAAAAAGAAAGAGAGGGTATTTTAGAGTTTTACTCATTGGTTAAATTTGTTCAAAAAAATAATGTCATTTCGTAGTTTTTGAGTGGGGGGCCTTTATCAATTTGATGAGTGCTAATATCTGCTCCTTTCCTGTTGCAGGGTGCGAGATAAGGCGAAGGCCAACACTGGTGTGAAGGCAAGTTGAGTCGGGTCAGTTGAGACGCTTAATGTGGGTTTTCAAATGGCATGTTTAGCAGATAGAAAATTGATGAAATATTGACAGTGGAGCTTACGCTATCAATTCCAGCTTTTTTCTACCGATTCTGCAGAGAAAGAGAAAATTGAAAAGCGCTGACGCTTTGCTGATGTCAGCGCTTTTTTTCTTGATTATTTTTATTTTTGTAACAAATATGATTTCCGGTGGAATGAAAAACTGACAGTGGAGCCCATTTTATCCAATTTTTCAGCTAACTTTTGCAATCCAAACAAGTCTAAAGTAAAAACTCAAGTCCGGTCTGAAAATGGTTCAATTATATATATAAAACGAAAATATGAAAATAAGATTTTACGACTACAGCAAAGAGGGGGCTGGTTCATGAGAGAGAGAGAGAGAGAGAGCAGTTAGCAGCGTCCATCTTTTTTCTTTAGAACATAGAGCATAGCTTGATTGCAAGTGAGAATTGAACTTCAAACCTCTTGCTCACTGCATTCATTTGTATCTTTTTTCATTGCATACTCCAACTCAAAAATCTTTAACCATCTACCACTTTTTGAATGGTTGTGACTAGTACCATATTTCTTGTAAATTATATTTATTTCTATTTTATGCATATTAAGAATTACAACCATTCATCGATTATAGGCTATAAAGGGTAGGTATAATGATCTATTATACAATAATTAATTACAAAAGCATAAATGAGATGATTTATAAGCCAATAAGTAAAGAATGTTGAGTATAGATAATGCCAAATTGAGAGAATGTGAAAGAAATAAATTACTTTTACTCTTGATCATTTATAAAACTATAATAAGTGCAAAAAAATGGAATTAAAAAGGTTTTAGATAGTTATAAGGATGCATAGTTTTCTTTTATGAGCCTTAAATGTCGAGTCAGAGTTAAAGCTCAACTTGGAAAGAAACGATAATGTTGCAAAATGTAAAATGGCTAAAATGAAAATTACGAACTTGTGGGATTTTCGACTAATTCCATTATCCAAATATCCAAAGAAAAACATATTGTGACAAATTTTATGGGCACGCAGAATATTTATCCAATAAAACACACAAAAAGGAGGTAAATAGTTTACTCTAAAAACTTCCAATTGCAATAAAATAACTTCAAGTGGTTTAATAAAAAATCATAAGAAATACAAGGAATATTTACTTGCCAAACTGAAATAACTTGAGGTGCTTTGTGTGTCAAATGCATGGAGTCCCATTTTCTTGTTTTTATTATTTTACTTTATTTTATTTTATTGACGCCGACGAGACCTCGTTCTAGTGTCAATGAACCTTGAAAGATAATTTCAAGTAGAAAAACACTCGAATCTACGAGAAAAGTACTCGAATCCACAAGTAAAGACAAACAACTCGAATCCATGAACAATTGAAAGAGAAAATACTCAATTTAATTGATTATAGAAATATAATACTAAAACAAAAAAACAATGACTTTATATAGGCAAATAAAAGAAATATTATAAAAAGAAAATAAACCAATCGGAATTCAAATCAGATTGGCAAACTAACTTCTACATAGACTCGGATACGACTGACACACACAAGATTGTCGACAGCTGATGAAGCCCTGTCGACAGACTGTATAGTCCCAACTCTCGGGAAAACATTTCTGAACTTAGTCTGTCGACCAATAAATTGGACTGTCAACAGCTCGACTCCGTCTTTTGATAGCTAAGTTTTGTTGTCGACAGCTTAGGCTCAAAATTAGCTAGCTGTCTTGATTTTCTTCCTACATTATTCCCTCCCTCTTCAAAAGAACTCGTCCTCGAGTTTCAATCCAGATATAGTTGCTCAGTATGGACTGTTTCATCTGAAATTTCTTCTCTCCTCAAATACACCAACATCATATCTTCTTCCTCAAAAGGCTTCTCTCATTTCTTCTTGTCAGGTGTTGTTTTGTACTTCTTATTAGATTTCTCCACAAAATATACTTCTTTTGGCGTACGAGAAAATACGTTGAACTGTGTTGTTGTATGCAAACTTCGCTTGGCGCAAAGATTGATCACATGCTCTTGGTTTGTCTCCACATATGTCTCCACATATGCTTTCTAGCAAATTAGCTATAAGGTACAGTTGACAACTTCCATTTATCCAACAGTTGGGGATGTGTTGCACTAGTATACTTCAATGATGTATCAAATCTCCGCCACGAGGTAGTCCAAAAAGTAGTTAAGAACTTGCTATTTCAATCTGAAATAATAAAACTCGGCACACCATGCAATCTCTCAATCTCTTGAAAGAACAACTTGATCATCCACTCATATAATCCTCCTAAGTCGTGAAAGTTGTCTTCCATTCATCTCTCGGACTAATGCGGATTTGATAGTATCCACTCTCGAGGTCAATTTTCGAAAACATGCACGACCCTCCCAATCTATCCAACATATCATCAAGCCGGGATATGAGAAATCTGTAGCGAATAGTGATCTTGTTGATTGCATGGCTATCTACACATATGTGCCAGTTTTCATCCTTCTTTGATGTTAAAAGAGCCGGTACCGCACATGAACTCATACTCTTCCTAATGTGTCCCTTATGTATCAACTCTTCAACCTTCTCCTTGAGAACTTCACTCTCCTTAGATTTATCCGATAGTTTGGAATATTAGGCAGACTAGCTCCAAGGATTAGATCAATGTGGTGTTAAGTACCTCCCATGGGTTGTAATCCTTCAGGAAGCTCATCATGATCAACTAATTTCATCTTCTCGGGAATTCTAGCGATTTGAGTAACTTCTTCTTTGACCACTAAAGTAAATTTCTACTTAGTCTCCTTTGATTCCATCAAAAACTCACATTGATTGCATATGGATATGCATTTTGGTTCTTTTTCATTTGTAGGTCATGGAGTAGGTGGAATCAACCTCATGGCAGCTCTTTGCCTTCCAATTGAACATATAGATATCCATCTTGTTAGTATTTAGAGTGCCTCATATTCATTGGAGAAGAATTCATGTTCTGCTAATTACCTAATACGGATCTGTCTCTTGTTTTTTATTTGGATACAGATTTTCTATTTCTCTGAGGAGGTACTGATTTGAGTTCGTATTGGACTAGAATCATCCTAGGTGTCAATATAAACCCATAGAGGTGGCTTTTTGAAGGTGTGTCAAGAATTCAAGAAAAATTCTAGAATTTCGCCATTGAAAGTTGTAAGAGAAAGTTCTTCTTGTAACTCTTATATTTTCTTCTCTACTTTTTATAAAGATTTCTCCTCTCCTTCCATGGACGTAGGCACATAGCCGAACCATGTTAAATCTTGTGTTTCTTGATTGTATGGTGATTGCTTACTAGTGGTAGATCTTCTACGCTTCAGCTGCTGAATCTTCAACTCAGTGTTTCTTTATTGTTTGATCGGTGATAGATCATCAACAATTGGTAACAGAGCGATGACTAGCAAAACGACCACGACAACCAAGTTCGAGATGGAGAAACTTGATGGGAAATCCAACTTCATATTGTGAAAGATGCGAGTAATATCGTTGCTCGTGAAGGGGGGCACACACAAGGCCCTACTTGGTGTTGAGAAGAAGCCGTCGATGATGGAGGATGATGAGTGGAACGACATCGACTTCTGCACAAAGGCGGCGATCATATTGTGCCTATCAGATGAGGTCTTCTACAACATGATGTACGAGGAGACAATTGTTGGTCTTTGGTGCAGGCTGGAGAACCTTTACATGAGGAAGAGTTTGTCGAACAAGCTCTTCATGAAGAAGCAGTCATACAACTTTCGGATGATGGAATGTACTTCTATTCTAAAATATCTCAATGCTTTAATAGAATTTTAAGCGACTTGTTACCTTTAGAGGTTAAGTTAGAAGAAGAAGACAAAACTCTTCTGTTACTCTCTTCTCTTCCATCAACTTATGATCACTTGGCAACCACCATCATGTATGCTAAGAAGACCTTAAAGGTAAAAGATGTCAGACAGATGCTCCAGAACAACGAGCTAATGAATAAGACAGATTCTACGGAGGAGGCCTTAGGATTGTTTGCAAAGGGCCAAAGGGAAAGATCAAGAGTAGGGGACCCAAAAGGATCCAGAGACTTCTAGCAGCTTCTCTTACTACTTCTGCAAGAAATCAGGACATATCAAGAAAAATTATATGAAATACAAGAGATGCTGAATAAGAGAGTCGACAAAGATTCTGATGGGTCTAGTACCAGTGGAAAATCAGATCAAGTCAAAGTTATCGAAAAAGCAGATGAGGATTCATGTGACGTCTTGACAACTGAGTCAGGAAAAGGTAAATACTCACATGCTTGATTACTTGACTCGGGGGTGCACATACCACATGTGCCAAAAAAGAGTGTGGTTCAGTACTTACAAGCCTTATGATGGAGGCTCTGTCCTGATGGAAAATGATGTCGTGTGTAAGACTGTTGGCATCAGCAACATCCGTATGCGGATGTTTGATGGACATGTTTGAACCCTCACGAACATTCGACACGTTCTGGATTTAAAGAAGAATCTTCTCTTGTTAGGAGCTTTGGAAGCTCGAGGGTACAAGTTTTCTTGTGCAGATGGATGATCAAAGATACTAGAGGCTCCATGACGATTCTCAAGGAGAACGGACAACAAACTTGTACAAGTTGACAAGAAGCATTATTATTGGTGATGCTTCACCAGTAACAGAGAGAAGATGATACTACAAGACTTTGGACATGCGTCTTGGACACATGAGCGAGCGAGGTCTTCAAGTTTTACACAAAAGGAGTGCTCTACCAGGTATCAAATATTGTAAACTTGATTTTTGAAAATTTTCATTATGGGTAGGCAACGTATAGTAGCTTTTTCTACATCTCAGCATTAGACAAAGAACTTGCTAGATCTCATACACGGATGTGTGGGGGCCTTCGCCAGTAGCATCCATTGGAGGTGCTAGATACTATGTCACTTTCATAGATGATTTTCAAGAAAAGTTTGAGTATACTTTTTGAAGCAAAAATTGAAAGTATTTTGAAGTTCAAGGAGTGGAAAACTTTGATGGAAAATCAGACAGGGCAGAAGGTGAAAGTCTTGAGGTTCGATAATGGAGGCGAGTATACCTCCAAAGAATTCAAAGACTACTTAGCAAGTAAGGGCATCAAACACCAGCTACGTATTCCAGGTCAACCAGAACAGAACAGAGTAGCAGAGCGCATGAATCAGACACTTATAGAGCGTGCTCGCAGTATCAGATTATAGGCTGACTGTAAGAAGAATTTTGGGCAGAGGCGGTGAATTATGTGAGTTATCTGGTAAACATGTCACCATCGACGGCTATTGATCTTCTGATCCCAGAGGAGATATAGCGAAGAGTATATGTGGACTATTCAACTTTACGCATTTTCGGTTGCCCGGTATATAGTTTGGTTGATAGTCAGAAAAGGAACAAATTGGAGCCCAAGTCTAAAAAGTGTATCTTCATTGGGTTCACCAAAAGGAGTCGACGGTTTCAGACTCTGGGATCCTAAAAAAATGAGCGCCTTTACTAGCAGAGATGTTGCCTTTAATAAAAATCAATGTTGTAAAAAAAAGTCAGAAACGGAGGATAAAGCACAAGGTGGAGCTTCAGGCAGTTCGGCAGACGCTAAAAAAAAGAGGTTGAGTTCTCAGAGAGCCCTAAAAGGCCTGAAGGGTCAGAAGAGGACTCCTCAGATCCAAATGGAGACAACCAAGAAGCTACTCAAGAGCAACCTAGACCGTTGAGGCGGTCAGTTAGAGTTATGGTGCCACCAACAAGGTATGGATGGGACGATGATCATGTCTCTTTCGAATTAGTAATAGAAACATGAGAACCTAACAGTTACAAGAAAACAATCGAGACAGATGACCACAATAAGTGGATTACAGCCATGGAGCAAGAGATGGAGTATTTGGATAGAAACCAACACATGGACATTAGTCGATCTTCCAAAGGACTCCAAGGCAATAGCTTGCAGATGAGTCTTTCGCAAGAAAGACAATGAGCAGTACAAGGTAAGGTTAGTTGCCAAAAGATATGATCAAAAGGAGGGTATTGACAACAATGTGATTTTTCTCTCCTGTAATCAAACATACATCTATTCGGATATTATTAGCGATAGTTATTCAGTTTGATCTAGAGTTGGAGCAAATGGATGCTCAAACAACATTTCTGCACGATGAACTGGAGGAGAAGATATACATTAAACAACCTGAAGGTTATATTTAGGAAGATAAAGAAAATAAGGATTGTCTTATAAAGAAGTCCCTCTGGACTTAAGCAGTCTCCCAGGCAGTGGTACAAACGGTTGGACTCTTTCATGATCAAGGCCAAATACAACCGATGTGAGTATGATAGTTGTATCTATTTCAAACAGAGTGATGATTCAACATATTTGCTGTTATTGTGGATGATATGTTGATTACTGCGAGAAACAAGAAACATGTTAAGAAGCTTAAAGCTCAACTCAAGAAGGAATTTGATATGAAGAATTTAGAAGAATCTAAGAAGATTTCAAGACAGAGGCTCAGTCAAACTTTAGCTATCCCAGGAGAACTATATTCTCAAGGTGTTGGAGAGATTCAACATGACAAAAGTAAGACCAGTCACCACTCCTTTGGCAACAAATTATCCTCCAAGCAGTGTCCACAATCACTGGAAGAGGAGGATGAGATGTATCGAGTGCCATATGTTAGTGCGGTGGGATCACTCATGTATGCTATGTCTGCACTAGACCTGACTTAGCCTATGCAGTTAGTATAGAAAGTTGGTTCATGTCAAATTCAAGAAATCAACATTGGGAGCAGTGAAGTGGGTGGTATAATATGCGAGAGACTGCGAGACTAGGCTTGATGTTTCAGAGATTGAAAACAGGGAAGTCTAGTTTGCTACAAGGCTATATTGATGCAGATTATGCAGGAGATCTTGATCAGCGAAGATCTACGATGGGCTATGTGTTCACAGTAGCTGAGTGCATCATTAGTTGGTAGGCAGAGTTGCAAGATAAAATTGCTCTTTCAACAATAAAGGCGGAGTACATGGTTGCAGTTGAGGCATCAAATGAAGATTTGTAGTTGAAAGGATTGGTTGAGACATTTAGTATCAAAGAAGATTCAGTTTGGGTTCATTGCAAAAGCCAGAGTGTGATTCATCTCGCTAAGGATCACAGGTATCACAAGCAGATAAAGCACATTGATGTGAGGTATCACAAGATACGTCAGTGGGTCGTGAATGATAAAGGTGATCGATTTGGTAAAGATCAACACGAAGAAGAATCCAACAGATATGATGACAAGACCATCCCGGTGGAGAAGTTCAGAGCATCTCTAAACTTCATCAAGGTTCTCCAAAGGTAAGTGGCGAACGGGCTCTTGGGAGGAAGCCATGTGAAGTTATAAAAGGGGAAAGGAAGACGAATGAAGCAGAGACCAATTTCTACGAAGGGACTCAATGAACATGAGTCAAGGTAGAGATTGTTAATATTTAGAGCGTCTCATATTCATTGGAGAAGAATTCAGATTCTGATAGTTTTCTAATACGGATCTGTCCTCATATTCATTGGAGAAGAATTTAACTTTTGGCAGTTTCCTAATATGATTTGTC
Organism: Agave tequilana; assembly: GCA_038442645.1. Classification (NCBI taxonomy): domain Eukaryota; kingdom Viridiplantae; phylum Streptophyta; class Magnoliopsida; order Asparagales; family Asparagaceae; genus Agave; species Agave tequilana. The sequence continues at coordinate 49,853 of JAVJIF010024449.1, read as the reverse complement.
TCCTGTTTTGATTTGGATACAGGTTTCTATTTCTCTGAGGAGGTGCTGTTTTGAATTCATGTTGGACTAAGATCATCCTAGGTGTTTATATAAACCCCTTGGGGTAGCCTTTTGATGGTGTATCAAGAATTCAAGAGAAATTCTAGAATTCCATCATTGAGAGTTGTAAAAGAGAGATTTTCTTGTAAGTCTTGTATTTTCTTCTCTGTTTTCAATAAAGATTTCTCTCTCTCCACATGGATGTAGGCACATTGTCGAACCACGTTAAGTCTTGTGTTCCTTGGTCGTGTGATGATTGCTTGCTAGTGGTAGATTTTCTACGCTTTCACCGTCGAGTCTTCAATTTGGTGTTTCTCTATTGTTTAATTGGTGATAGATCATCAACACATCTTTCCTCTATGGATGACATCAACATCATATTGTCATGGTCTCCCCAAAAGAATATGACATGCGTCCATATCAACTACATCACAAGTAACATAATCATGATAGAATTTGCCAATTGAAATAGGGACATGACATAGATACATTACCTTGATGGATGAGCCCTTCTTGATCCAACCAATGGTGTAAGGATAACGGTGTGACTCCGTCTCTAACTTCAAGTGATCTACATGTGCTCTAGACACCATATTTTCGCAATTTCCTTTGTCAATGATGAATTTCCATATCTTGCTCTTGACCAAACATCTTGAATAAAAGATTTGATGTCGCGTAGTATTGGGGGTCTTTTGGTTGCACTAAAATCTCTAAACAACACAAGTTGCAAGTTCGTTGATTGTTGTAAAGATGTGGAGTAGTGATGGTTGAGAAAAATTAGTTGACGGATGATATGATGGTGGTTGTTGTGGTGGATGCGAGGGTGGAGGTGGTGGAGGAAGATTAGATGATGGGTGATGTAGTGGTGATTGACATGGTGGATGTGAAGGTGGAGGTGGAGAAGGAAGATTAGTTGATGAACGGTCGCGCCCGCTTCAGTAAGTACCATCGATGAGATTTCGATCATCTATCTTTAGGGATAATCTCTTGAGTTCTTGGATCACGTTTTCAAGGTTGATTTGATAGCGTCGATCTTCCCTTCAACAGTGTCCATTCTTGTGGAAAGGTCTTGTAATCCATCGTCATCTCCAGCCATCATTAAAAGCAGCGGAGGCTCTAATAGCACTTGACACAGATAAAGAAGTGAACAACACTTGCTAAATCTCGTTCTGGCGTCAAAGAATCCTGAAAGATAATTTCAGATATGAAAAATACTCGAATTCATAAGCAAAACACTCGAATCCATGAGTAAAAGATAAACAACTCGAATCCACGAGCAATTAAAAGAAAAAAAGACTCAATTAAAATTTAATTGATTATAAAAAGTGTAATATCAAAACATAGACATAATGATTTTATATAGGCAAAGAAAAAGAAATACTACTCTAACTAAGACACTTAATTAAATAAAAAAATAAAACTAACTGAAATTCAAATAGATTGAAAAACTAATTCTTACACAGACTCGGCCACGGACATGGCTGTTGATAGCTTATGAAGCCCTATTAACAGTGTATAATCTCTAACTCTTAAAAAAAATATTTCTGAAATTTCTGAACTTAGTCTGTTTATCGCTAAAATTGAGCTGTTGACAAGCTCAGACTCAAAATTGACCGCTACTTTGATTTTTTTTCTTCTTTTTCTACATCGTTTAATTTTTTAGCGCTCTATTTTCTGAAGCAGCAGTTATCAGTTCCCACACGGCCAACGAATTTTGCGGAGTTTCAACCCCACAACCCCCCCCCCCCCCCCCCCCCCCCCCCCCCAGGTGGGTGTGGGGGGGGGGGCGGGTGGGGGGGGTGGGGGAGGGCGGGGGGGGAATCGAGAGGAATGCAATTGCTTTGTTGTTCTATATCTTCTTCTCTTGCCGCAAGCAACCTTCAGCAATGGCGGACGAGATCGCTCCCGACCCCAACCCTCAGCTCTCCTCCATCGCCGATTCCGTCATTTCTGGCTGCTCTGGGTATTAGTTTCCTCTCTCTCTCTGTTCTTTTTTCAATCTTATGGTTTTCCCCTCTATTATTCGAGAACATAATCCCTAAAATCTGGGTAATTAGGAATGAACCAATGTGAGAATTAGCCGCCGCTAAGATGAAGAGTAGGGGAAATGGACGGTTGCCTTCTTGAAGTGCTAAAAAAGAAAAATAAAAAATAAAAAAAATACATTGATAGGGGCATAACATCTTTGAAAGCGATGGCTGGTTTTGGTGGGGGTAAGATGAAATGACCCAATAACTATTTGGACATGAAGTATGTAGAAGGAATGAACAGTTAAGTGCATTGAGTACATTTTCAAAATCAAGCTAGATAAGCAACACCTTCCTGGTACTGTAGGCATCTAGTACGGACTTGTTCGGCATAATCAACATAATTGAGGTTGTGTCTATCTTGATAAAGGCACTGCCGGAGTTGTTGATAAGGCAACAGATTTTTAGAGCCGAGCTTAAGACTTTGATTAGAATCATAAGCAACTGTGACAAGGCTAATGGGGTCATAAATTATTATCGATGCCTCATTTTGAGAATTAGAACACTGGAGGTAACTTGGCAAGTTAAGGCACATATATCTTGTGCATGCTTCTCATTAGAACATTTTGTGTGCGTATGTGTCTGCGTGCGTGCATGTGTGTGTTGGTTTGCAGCAACAGTTTTTTGTGTGTGTTTGTGTAAGTTGGCGACTATAGTTTTCTGTCAGATTCCAAATTATTCGAATTGTGCTATTCTATTCAGTTCCAGTTGCCAACAGTTGTGTCCGGGTTCCAACTTGTTCATGTTGTACTAATCTATTCAGTTCTAATAGGGCTCTGACCTCTGAATAATAACAAGATTTGATTTGTTGATGCAATTTCCGGATTCTTTTGTTGTCTGTGACAACAATCAAGAGCGACCGGTCTAATTGGTCAGGTCAGTGAAAATTTGGTGGGAGGTTTTCCGTTCGATAGAATATTCTTTAATTTAAGAACCAACTTTCAATTTTCTTCCTTAGTTAAACACTAATTAGATTAATATTAATCAGTCTATATAAAAGTACTATTTCAACATAATATTTATAAACATAAATATTTCAACATAATTCCTGCAATAAGAATGCTAGTTCAAAATATACAGAATATGGACTGAGATACACTTATAGCGAATCTCCTTAAGACAATTATGTCTCCTGTGACTGTGCCTACAGGATAATGGACACTCGTCTCCCAAGATACAACACTTCTTCACAATATTTGCAAAACACAATGCAAATACTTGTACATTCGAATCAAAACTGACATGTACTTTTTACTAATTGGAAGATGAACAAATTTGGACAAAGACAAAATTCTGGCAGAGATATTTTGTCTTAATTTTGGAGGAATTATTTAGAGGGAGGAGAGAAGTGCAAACTTTCATTTTTTCGAGTGGTGAAAAAATGAGAAGAATTCTTCTTTATTTATAGGGTAGGAAAATTGCGGACATAACCATTACAACCGTTCAAACAGTTCAGAGAACCGCTTGAATACAATGGTTCAGAGAACCATTTGTGTTTTAGCCCGTTGGGCTGGGCAACATTTTGCGTGCCTGCACCCGCAACCCACGCCCGCCTGCGCACGGACGCTGGGCCGGGACGAGCAGGCAACGATGACGCGTGTGTGGGAGCATGGATGTCCCCCAAACGCGCTTGAAAACTCTTAAGAATCCTAAAGGCATGCCCTTAGCTTTCAACTTTTCATATTTAAACCACCTAACTTTTCATGCCACTTTCAATATGAGACTAAAGAGTTTACTCTTTTTGGTCCTATTTAGCTATTGTATTAGGCTAACTTTCGACTTGAATATCTCATTCATTTAGAAATTGAATTGAACATGTGAATATATCACGTTCATCTTAAATGGAAGAGAACACATTCCAACCATCTCCCGTGCATTCGGAGCAACATGTCATGCTTAAAATTCAACTCAAGTTTTCCTAAAATTCATTTGGATAATTCAAGTTTCCAACATCTTTCTAATGGGGATATCTAATGGCTTAGTTTGTTTAGTTGGTTATGTAGTTGATTTATTTTATCTTAATTTGTTTTATTTGATTATGTATTTGGGTTATTTTATCTTATTTTGTTTTAGTTAGTTATGTAGTTGGGTTATTTTATTTTTAGTTGGTTATGTAGTTGGTTTATCTTATCTTTAGTTTGTTTTAGTTGGTTAGTGTAGTTAGTTTATTTTATCTTGTTCCCACATTAGTTGTGGTGGGAGTTCTCATGTGACATAAGTCTATAAAAGGCAAAGTCTGCTTTGGTGATTCTCAATTTATTATTAATGAAAAATGCTTTATTAAGCTTTTGTGTAGCCATTGTGCTTTTGAGTGAGATGCCTTAGGGAGAGAGTCCCAATAATTTTCTTGGGCTAAAAATTCTAGGTTGAGATTTCTTAGTGTTTGTTCCCAATTATCCCCTTCTTCTTTGTTCATCCCCCATCACTTTCACTCTCAGTCTAAGAGCTCCAAGAATCTTTCAGGACTAATCTTGGCAATGTTAAGCAGCACTCTACGTGTGCTAGGAATCTAGTGGAGTACTGCTCATTTAAAGCCCTTCATGCGGCAAGTAAATTTATAGATTACCTTGCTAACAAGGAGCTTCGCCTTTTAACATATGATATGACGCTTGCTTGGGAAGCCTCTGATACAGAGAGTGAATCTTGTCAAACGTGAGACATCTGCACTTGTTACAAACTGCATATTTGGTGAGACATCCGCACTTGTTACAAATTGCATATTTGCAAGCAATTCTCAATTATTATTTAACATTTTCCTCATCAGATAATATTTGATTTACTTTATGGATAAAATTGGTCATTCTTTAGTAGGTACTGATCCTTGCACATAGGTCATAAGCAGTTCTCAGTTATCACTGGAATTACCAGTCGTTGTGGATAAAATTCAGTCATTATTTATTCTGATGATCGCATATGCCTGCAATTATCATTCTTTCTTGTCCATTTCTTGACTCCATTGTGCAAGTTCACTATGTTCTATAGTAAAGGTTTAAAATGATAAAGCTCTTTAATTGTGTTGGACTTTAATGTGGCAACCATGGGTTTAATAGGAAACTGCTAGCTCTATACATCCAGAAGTTGATGAGGACGACGATCATTATACTACATAAGTGCTACAAACATGGCTATTCAGGTTGGTCATTCATCCACTGCCTTTTCCTATCTTCTTTGTTGAACATGTATTATGCACCCTTCTTTTGAGATTCTTTTGCTTCTTCTAATGCATTCTAGATAACATATCTAGCATTAAATATTTCTTGTTCTGTTTCATCAGGTCCGATTACAAGAAGACTGTTGGATTGGAAGCTTTTACTCGAATAGCTCCAGCATGTCCTCCCATTGCTGATCCAATCACAGTACAAAACCTGTTCGATGCACTTACCTGCTCTTCAGGGGCAGCGGCTTCATTTTTTATTTATGACACGTATGCTATCTGATTTCTTAAATCAAGCATATAAAAGTTGTTCATCTCTTTTGGTAGAACTATTCAGCAGAAAACTTAATTTCATAGGCAATGATGCATTTTCCAGTTAAATGTTTCACTTTCATTTGTATTCTGAGGAAGTTTCATTTTCATTTAGTATTATGTAATGTTTGAGTCTCTGAGATTCTTATAATATTTCTTATAGTTCCCATTAGGTTAATAGTGTTGGAAATTTGCATTGTTTTCAAGAAAGAGATGATGATCCCAGAAGATCCAATCGAATTGGAGAAGAAAGAAGATTTGAAAAAAAAGCAAATTCAGAAGAAAAAGTGCGACAGTCGATAGGGCTCCGCACACAGAAGGTTCAACACTGTCGACATCAAGTAATAGAAAGTAAAGGGATTTCAGATTTTCAACAGGCCGAGGGGCCTGTCGACAGTTCGAGACCAGAACATGATTTCTGTTTCTTATTCAGGCACGTTCAAGTTCCCTTCTGTGGTAGAGTTCGAATAGGAATCAGTTCCTATTCAATAAAGATTTGTTTTTAAAGTTTGAAGGATTTAGAATTCTTCCAGATCAAGAAAATTAACTCCTATAAAGATTGATCAAGTTCTTCAAGCATCAGACGACCAAAATCATCTCATAGTTTGAATAAAATTTCTATTGTAAAGCTTTATAAATAAAGATTGTAACATAGTACACTGTAGTACGGAAGGTGAAGAAGAAGCCAAGAAAGAGAGGAATATGATGGTGCATAGAGAGGGTATATTATTGTAATCTTGTGTGATTCAAGAGGAAGGTGAATACTCTTGTGAAAATAAAGGGGAATATTAGGTCTCTTGTACCAAATTTATTAATAAAACTATCTCAAATTCTCTACCGCGGACGTAGGCCAGGTTTGGCTGAACCATATTAAATCCTCTTGTTTTTTCTATTATTGTCTTGATATCGCTAGTTTGCTCTATAATAGTTTTTTTGCAAGAATTACATATTGTCACGTTCTGCAAACATCGTTCACGGTATTAGGCATGCACAACAATTATTATCGTAACCCGATTGTTAGTCTCAACAATTGGTATCATAATTGTCGTGTCACAACAATTGGTACCAGAGCTTAAAGGTTTACGATAAGACAACATGTTAATGATTGGAATTTTTGCAAGCAAGTTCGAGGTCAAGAAATTCAATGGTAAATAAAACTTCAGTTTATGACAAAAGAGGGTGAAGACGTTAAGTTTATTGACTTGTGGGGAGGCTTGAGTTTTCTATTATTTTGCCTTAATATTTAGTCTCACATTGGATAGACCTTGGTTGAGTGGTATATATAACAACTCCTCCGTAATCTATGTTATAAGTGTGTTGGACCACGGGCCGCCTTGCCACACGTGCGCACACGCGCTGAACCTAACCGGGTTCGGGTTCGGGTTCGGGGTATCGCGCACACACGACAGTGGACACGAATGCAACTCCGTGCAAGGGGTCTTTGAACTGCAACAGTTTGAATCTTGTTTTGATCTTTTGTATTCGGATCAAACATCTGGGGGAAGTAGTATTCATAATGAACTGAAGCATGTTCTGGGCAAAGCAAAACTTGGAGTGGAAGTTTGGCCTCGGAGTGACAACTTAGTCTTAGAAGCTCAGTTTCAGAGAGACTACTCGGAGCGACAACTTGGTCTCGAAAGCTTGGTTTCGGAGAGGCCATTTGGAGCGACACTGGTAACACTCACATTAATTGCCAGCTAATTAAACGAATCTTTATTATGGACTGTTAATACACACTTTATTGTGAGAAATGAATCTGTTAATCACTGTTTTGATTTATTGGATTTTTTTAATGGTTTCGTGACCGATAAAAACAGATCTGTAAATGTTCAAGCTATTGCAACAAATCAGTCGCAATAACCTGAACGTGCGCTTAATTCGTGCGGGAGCTATTAGCAACAAAAGAGACTCTTGATCTATTTAAAGAGCCCTTCTCTGTTTATTTTCAAGTCACTGAGAAAATACAAACAACTACATTGTCTTCTTTATGTCCCTCTGATTAAAATTCTTTATTACACAAAATCTGCTGGATTTTCTTCTATATTTGGTCATGTTTTCATTTTCAGGCAAAAACTTTTCATCTGCACAAGAGGCTCTGCCTACCGTCTTAGGCCGAATGCTGGTGAATCGAGGAGATCTTTTACCGCCAAGACAAGACCGAATCAATTTATGGGCACGGGGACAAGCTTTGATTCTTTAGGGCAGTACGTTTGCACGACTGTATTTTCCAGGACAGATCTTCTTTATCTTGTTTATTTTGTTGTAGCATGCTAAGAATTTAATTTATTGTTTTTGCGCAAAGCTTTATTTTGCATGTTTAGGAATTATATTGGAATTTAACCAACAATTTAAAGGATCAAAATTCATTTTAATTTATTTATTCTTTATTCATGCAAATTAGTTAATCTTCGCGCAAAGGATTTTGTTCATTTTGAATTTTTTTTCTTCTAATTTTATGCTTTACCTCTCTAAACTTATTGTAAAATTAGTACAAATGCTATCTGCATTTTAAAATTGTTTTTAATACTTGTGAGAATCTCAAATCAATTATTCCAAACTATTTCAAAACCTATTTCCTGCATTAGGGATAATATCAAAAAATATATCTTCTTCTGTAAGAGGATTATACAAATAAAATTGTCATAAGTTGGACTGTTCAATTCGTACAATTTGATTATCTTATTATTGCTGTAGTGAAAAATTATTTCACATAATTAAACAAGAATTATACATATTTTATTCTGTAAATCCTAATTTAAAAGTTACCAATATAATCTAAATTTTGACATTTTAAATAATTTGAAATACAAATTCAAATTGCAAATTCTCGTCACTATGACCCATCTGGATCATTCTAAAAGCGCTAAACCTGACAAATTACTGGCACATATTTTAAGAGGGGCAAATCAGATGAATATTGGTTGATCGCATTCGATCTCATTTAAACCATAGATGACACTATTCCTGCATCTTCTCCTAAATCTTTACCACGTGATTCTTCTTCTACTCATGGAGAAACTCTTCTTACCACTCCTTCCTCTTATACCTACCTGAAACGTGAGATTGACTATCATTGTCTTTATAGGATTCTTAGTACACTCTCTGATAGTCTATATGACATTTATTATGAGTATTAGAGTACCAAAGAACTTTGGACAACACTTGAGGAAGAATATGACGTCGATGCTGGAATTGAAAGATTCACCTTCTTCTCCTTCAATAAATTCATGATGATTGATAATAAACCAATCAATGATCAGCTTCATGAATTTCAAGATTATGTTTGACACCTTCAATAAAGGAAATCAATACCTCGATGATTACAAGGTGTCTTGTCTCATTTTTAAACTCCATATTTCTTGGTCAGTTTTGTTGTTGGAGGTCTTCGTCACAAGCAAGGTGACATAACTCTTATTCAAACCCTGAAGACAATTCGCATAAAAGATCAGCATAGACAAAACTCTGAAATCAAATCAGAGATGAAAGCTAAAGTGAACTTTGTGAAAGATAAGCCTAAGCGTAAATTCATTAATCCCAAGGGTAAGAAGTTCAAGAAATCCAATCACTTTGATTCTTCTCCTTATGCAAACTCTTCTTTCAAACTTTCTCAGTCTTCCTTCTCAAAATCCAAAATCTCTGACCAGAAGACCGATGGAAGATTTTGCCCAGGAGAAACAACCACTTGGCGCCTCAATGTTTCAACCAAAAGAAAAAACCAGTCAAGGCTCAACCGAGAGGAACCAAGAGAAAATGGAGGGAAATGACATGCACAAGGTCAACATGGTGAAACTGAACTCCAACTCCTTTAGGTTAGACTTTCTCTTCCTATTGTCAACTCTATAACTTTCTCTTCGGATTGGTAGTTAGCTTCAGGAGCTAATATTCATATCTATATTGATCATCCTGGTTTAAATCCTATCAGGATCAATGTGAAGGAAGTGTGAACCTGGCAAATGACTCCACCAGAGAAATAATGAGAATTGAATGCATTAATCTCAGGATGACCTCAGGAAAAGTTCTGACTCTTCAAGATATCCTACATGTACTCATGCTTCGGAGGAATCTGATCAGTGAATTCTCTTCTTAAAGCTGGCTATAAGATTGTCAAGAAATCCAATAAATTTATAATCTTCAAATCTAATATTTTCATTAGAAAAGGTTTTGTTAGTCACGACCTTTTTCATCTTAATGTAATAAACCTTTTTGATAATGAAAATTCTATTCCTGTTGCTTTGAATGTTGAATCTTATGATATTTGGCATGAAAGATTGGGACATGTCGCCTTCTTCATCAAGAAAATGATTAACTTGAATCTTATTCCTAAGTCTTATTTTGGCTCATCTTCCTGACATGAAATCTGTGTTCAGGGAAAATATACTCGGAAATCCTTTCCTTCTATCACTAGGACATATGAATCCTCGAACTTATCCATAGTGATGTGTGTGACTCAAACAAAATTCTCACCCGAGGCGGTAGAACATACTTTGTGACATTCATTAATGACTACTCTAAAATTTGTTACACATATCTTCTCAAATCAAAGAATGAAGTCCTCGATTGGTTTAAGGTGTTATAAAGCTGAAGCTGAGAACCAATTTGAAAGGAAGATCAAGATCCTAAGATCTGATCGTGGAGGAGAGTATACATCAAGTGATCTGACAAGATTTTACCAAGAGCACGACATTATTCATGAGGTAATTGCTTCCTACACACCTCAGTCTAATGATGTAGATGAAAGAAAGAATAAAACACTGATAGACATGGTAAAATGCATGTCACTCAGCTCAGGTGCACACGATAACCTTTATGGTGAAGCTTTCTTTTCTGTCTATTTCATTCTTAATAGTGTTTCCTAAAGAAACTCTGTGTTACTCCCTATGAACATTGTAAAGGGAGAACTCCTAACATCTAATTTTTTAAAGTTTGGGGTTGCTTGGTTAAGGTTTCAATACCGGAACAAAAGAAAAGAAAAATCCGCCTCAAGACTAATGATGCTATCTTCATCAGATATACACTAGATAATAATGTGAACCAATTTCTAGTAAACTCTGAGATCAGTGAAATATCTAATAACACCATCATTGAAGTTAGGGATGTTGTTATTTTCAAAATATTTTTCCTTCAAATCTAGAATCCCTAATGATTCTTTTTGCACTCCTTCTGCCTTTGATATCCCTTCTTTTAATTTTACTACTGCAATTGATTTTGAACCTAGAAGCAAAAGAATTAGGACTCTTACATCTTTCAGTGAAGGCTTCTTTACTTATCTTGTGGAAGGTGATCCTAACTCTTTTAAGGAGGAATGGACTCTTCCGAGTCTCCTTTCTGGAAAGAAGCCATTGATAGCGAAATCAAGTCCATAATAAAGAATAACACTTAGATTCTCATTGATCTTCCTCTAGAATACAAGCATGTAAGTTGTAAATGGATCTTTAAGAAGAAACTCAGACCGATGATATTGTTGACAAATACAGTGCTAAGGGTTTCACCCAACAAAAGGGTATTGATTTTTTTGACACTTATTCTCTTGTTGCCGGATCTCTTCTGTCAGATCCCTTGTAGTACTTGCATCAATTCGTAACATGTTCATACATCAAACGAATGTTAAAACTACTTTTCTTAATGGAGATCTCAAGGAATAGACCTACATGAACCAACCAGAAGGGGTCATAGCTAAGGACAAGAAACAAGATGTGCAAACTAGTGAAGTCATTGTGTGGACTAAAAACAAGCACCTAAACAATGACATCAAAAGTTTTAACAAACTGTTGGACAATTTGGATTCATTATCTATGAACATGACAAGTGCATCTATTCTTAAGAACTTTAACAATGAATATATCATCTTTTGTCTATATATAGATGATATTCTTATTCTGGAACTTCTCTTGATGCCAACCAAAGAGTAAAGAATTATCTCTCAAAACTTTGATATAAAGGATCTAGGTCTTATCGATATGATATTGAAAATGAAGATATCCGGAACTCCTAATGGAATTTCATTGAGTTTAGCTTATAACATTGAAAGATTGCTTCACAAATTTGATTTTTATAACTCTAAATCAATTTTTACACCCTTGATTCTTCAAATTCTTTGAAGAAGAACATGGGTGAGCCTGTATCTCAACTGAAGTACTCTCAATTAATAAGTTCACTTCATTAGTTTTTCAACAAGACCAGGTCTGACATCTCTTATGTAGTAGATTAAGTAGATATACTAGTAACCCTAATAGAGAACACTAGACTGCACTAGAGAGAGTTTTCAGATATTTTAGAGGCACAATTGGCTATTGTCTGACTTACACTGGATATCTTGATGTTATGTAAGGGTATAGTAACGCCAACTGGGTTACTGACTTTAACAATGTAAAGTCTATTATCGGATATGTATTCATGTTCGGTGGTGCTGCTGTATCCTGAAAATCCTGCAAGCAAACAATGATTGTTAGGAGTACCGTAGAGTCTGAGCTTTCTAGACCACTACTTGCTTTGAAGGAATGGTTAAATGATCTTTTGTCAGAATTTTCTATGGCGCCTAAACCTATACTTCGTATCTCAGTTCATACTGACTTAAGATCCACCATTGAGATTCTAAAGCAACAGAATGCTAATAAGAAGATGAACAAATATATTCAGATCAAGCTTAAGTCTGTCCAACGCCTATTAGGCAAAAATGTGATTCTGAACTTTGTAAAGTCTGAAAATAATTTTGCTGACCCGTTGACTAAGGGGTCTTTTTAGGAGTGTCCTAGAATCATCGAGGGAGATAGGGTTAAATCTATAGTAAAGTTCACCGACACCGAGAACCCAACCTACTTGATTGGGAGATGGTTCCACGAAAGAGGTTCACTGTGATAGAAACAAGCTGAACATATGATAGTCGTGTAGAGCATCGACTCGAATTTTTTTATATCCTATACGTAGCATTGTAGCTACTGCCCTTCTCTGTGGGATGATGCTCTTATGATACATCTAATTAAGGTTGAGTTAAACTCTTAATAAGTCTAACACATTTAGTGTGGACGGTATAACATTCATCTGTTGTACTGTTGGATGACTTACCTACGTGAGAGGAATCATAACGATCGCGGTTGGGGGCATGTTTGACCCCTAGAAAATCTCATGAGTGAGTTATTGTGAGCATGACCTTTAACTCTCAACCCGCTCGTTTAATAGATGAAGACTTACTCTGTGTGTATTCTATCATTATCTGATTATAAGGGCTAGTTTCAGACGTAGTCCACAATGTCTCTCAGATGGTGATGAATTCATTAAGGAAGGTTCCATGTGCAGTCCACCTGTCCCGAATTCATAGTATGATGTTGTCCAATTTTATTCATGTTTTATGATTTGATGATTTGTTTTGCTATTTATTATTGTTGTTTGTTCTATGTTCCCTGAAACTCAAGTTTTTAGGAGATTATTGGGTTTATTGACTTGAGGAGGGGGATTTGGTTTTCCTCCATTTTACCTTGATATTTAGTCCCACATTGGGTAGACTAAAGGAGTTTGAGTGGTATATATACCAACTTCTTCATTGTCTATTGTTATGAGTATTGGACCATGGGCCGCCTTGCACATGCACGCACACATACCGAACTGGGTTGGGTTCGGGTTCGGAGTGGCGCGCGACCACGACCTGCGGACACGAATGCAGATCCGTTCATGGCTCCTTGAACTGTTGCATTTTGAATCTCATTTTGATCTTTTGTATTCGGAGCAAACTTCTGGGTGAAGTAGTATTCAGAATGAACTGAAGCATGTTTTGGGCGAAGCGAAACTCGGAGTGGAAGTTGGCCTCAGAGTGATAACTAGGTCTCGGAAGCTCGATTTTGGAGAGGCTACTACTTTGTCTTGCAAACTTGGCTTTGGAGAGGCTTTTCAGAGTGACACTGGTAACGTCCAAAGCGACATTGGTAACACCTGCATTAATTGCCAGCTAATTAAACTGATCTTTATTATGGATTGTTAATACACAGTTTATTGTGAGAAGCAGATATGTTAATCACTATTTTGATTTATTGGACTTTTTGACGGTTTCGTGACTCGATAAAAACAGATCGCTAAGGTACAGAGCTGTTGCAACAAATCAGTCACAACAACCTGAACGTGCGCTTAATTTGTGCGAGGGCTGTTAGTAAAAGAAGGGACTTTGGATCTATTTAAAGAGCCCCTTTCCGTTCATTCTCAAGTCATTGAGAAAATACAAATAGTTACATTCTCTTCTTTGTGTCCCTCTGATTAAAATTCTTTACTATATAAAATCTGCTGGATTTTCTTCTTTTATATTAGGTCTTGTTTTTGTTTTCAGGTAACGAATTTCCATCTGAGCAAGATGCTCTGCCTACCATTCTAGGCCGAGTGCTGGTGAATTCGGGGGACTTTTTACCTCTAAGGACAAGGCGAATCAACGTCTGGGTAAGGAGATGGCTTTTTATTCTTTAGGGCAGTGCATTTACACAATTGCATTTCCCAGGCCAGATCTTCTTTACCTTGTTTTATTTTGTTGTAGCATGCTAGGAATTTAATTCATTTGTCTTTGCACAAAACTTTATCTTGCATGTTTAGGAAATTATATTGGAATTTAACTGGCAGTTATTGGTGCAACATGTTCTTCACAAGTCCTTGCAGGAAAAGTCAGTAAAACCTACATGTACGTCAGATGAAGATTGCGAGGAAATGGATCAGAGATCGACAAACATGATCCAATTATGTCTAACAGGTGAGATCATGTACACGTGATAGATGAAGAAATGACTACATGTTTGTGGTTAAGATTAGAAATATTGTATATGACACCGTCTCCAACTTGCTATCTTAGAAAAAACAGCTATGGGCTACACATGAAGGAAGGAACATCGTGTTGGAACATTTGAACTTCTTCAACAAGGTCATTAGTGAGCTACTAGCTGTTGATGTCAAGATTGACGAGAAGGATAATGTATTGATATTTCTTAGTTCACTTCTGGAGTCATATGATCATATTGTAACCACCATGCTCTACGATAAGAAAACTCTCATGTTAGAGGAGGTCACGTTAACTCTCTTATCTAATAAGATCAAAAAAGGCCAAATCAAATTGAGTAGGAAGGATCGGGTTTGGTAGTCATGGGAAGGAAAGGAAGAGAAGGAAAGAAAAGTTCGATTTCATAAAAGTGTGTCACTTTTTTGTCAACATGAAAGTTACTGGAAGAAGGATTGTAAGCATAGGCAAGAGTGGTTGAGGAAGAAGGGGCAAGCTGCGGAGGCAAACATAGCAATGAGCGGTGTTGACACTGAAGTATTAATGTCTTCCTACGTTGAAGACAACACTTCTCAAGGTAAAGGCTGAACATTTGATCTTGGTAGTACGGTTCATGTGTGTTCCCAGAAGAAGCTGTTCAACTCTTGGTTGCGAAGGAAGAAATGACTGTTAAAATGATGGATGACTTGGCTTGTAAGATCATCGGCACTAGGATAATAAATATTACGGTGAGAGATGGGACGATGCGTGCTCTGGAGGCGGTCCGATATGTCTTGGAGGTACAGTACAATCTAATATCAATAGGGGTGCTCGATGAAGAAGAATGCCAGATCCAAGTGCATCAAGGCATCATCACAGTTAGCAAGAAGACAAGATAATCCCGAAAGGAGAGAAGTATGGAGGGGTATACAAACTGAAGGAAGGAAACTTAGTTCGAGGTAGAGTTTTAGTGACAAGCTTGAAAGGAAGCTTATCGCAAGATGGAGCTTCTATGAAGAGTGCGACCGGGCGTGAACTGGGTCAAAGTGTTGCAGGAAAAAGAAACTGTGCATTCACTCGAGGCCCGAGATGGCTCAAGGCATGGCGGTGAATCAGCCAAAGGTCCCACGGAGAGGGGACAAGAATAAAGACTTTATGGTACAGTTACAATCAAGAAAAGAATCAATGTGTAATTTCAAATTTTTAACATTTTTTGCTAAAGACTTGAAAAGCAAGTCAAGGTGGAGATTGTTGAAAATTTGCCTTGTTTTCAAGAAAGATGATGGTCCAAAAAGATCCAATTGAATTGGAAAAGAAAGAAGACTTGAAAAAAAAACAAATTCAGAAGAAAAAATGTGACAGTTGACAAGGTTGTTGACCACACACATAAGGTTGTCGACAGGACCTGTTGACAACAAGTAACAAAAAGTAAAGGGATTTCAGATCTTTGACAGACACAACGGCCTGTCGACAGTCCTCGCTGGCCTATCGACAGACCAGAACATGATTTTGTTCTTATTCAGGCTCATTCAAGTTTTTTTCTGGTGGAGTTCAAATAGGAATCAGTTTTTATTCAATAAAGATTTGTTGCTAAAGTTTGAAGGGTCTAGTATTCTTCTAAATCAAGGAAATCAACTCCTACAAAAATTGATTAAGTTCTTCAAGCATCCGGCGGTCAAGATTATCTCATAGTTTGAATAGAATTTGTATTGTAAAACTCTATAAATAAAAACTGTAACCTAGTATATTGTAATACAGAAGGTTAAGAGGAAGCTAAGAAAGAAAGAGAAAGGAGACAGTGCATAAAGAGAATGTATACTCTTATAATCTTATGAGATTCAAGGAGAAGGTGAATACTCTTATGGAAATCAAGGAAAATGTTATATCTCTTGTGCTAAGTTTATTAATAAAACTTTCAAGTCTCTCCTCGTGCAAGTAGGCCAAGTTTCGGCCAAATCATATTAAATTCTCATTCTTTTGCTACTTTTTGTCGTGGTATTACTAGTTTGCTCTACAATAATTTTCTTTTGCAAGTATTGCATATTGACATGTTCCGCAATGTAAATCA
This sequence comes from Agave tequilana, assembly GCA_038442645.1. NCBI lineage: Eukaryota > Viridiplantae > Streptophyta > Magnoliopsida > Asparagales > Asparagaceae > Agave > Agave tequilana. The sequence continues at coordinate 33,531 of JAVJIF010024449.1, read as the reverse complement.
CGATCTTGGGCGTGCACAACGGTCATAACCCGATTGTTGGTCTCAATAATTGTTATCATAACTGTCATGTCACAACAAATGGATCATTTAGTACCGCTTAGGTGTTTCTATATACTTCACCGCTCATCTGTAAGGAATGCGTCTTTATTGACAAATGCAGTAAAAAAAGATTTAAAGTTTTTTATATGTATAAACTAACTTCTTTCTATGAGTTGTGACCCGAAGAATCATCTTGTAGGTCATAAGGTTTCCAGATTGGCTATAGTTGAAATTTCAAGTAAATCCATGAAATGCAGTAAAAAAGGAATTTTAATTAGGCCAACGCAAAACCTTTTGTGACATCTGACAGATGATTTTTCTTAAACTTTATGGCTATCAAATATGATTGTCTCCCTACCGACCACCTGCATTCTGGCTCCTTGCTCCTAAAACAGTTCAGACTTCAGAAGATAATTTTTCCTGTAGTTCCTTGTACAATTTATAGCAATTTAGAGAGCTTTCACATTTGCACTACAATCTCAAACCTTTTTTTGTTATGGTTAAAAGCTTGTCCGCCAAGGTTAAGAATCTTAAGATATTCCTGACAGGAAACATATACTTCCCATGTAAAATAACCTTTCATCCCATTAGTGTAAATTATCTTCATCTTCTATCTCATTGACAGAAACCTTATTTTTCCCATATAAAGTATATTGTCATACACTTAGTCTATAATTATCTTTTTATTTATTTTTCCAGTTAGATTGTTGGGTTTTTAACGTATACCACCTTTTATTTATCAGATATTGCTTTTTTGATGTTTCCCATATTTCCCCACATGACCTTGTATTTTTGTTTATTTTGCATATATATCCTTCCATCATTTGATAGTTAATTCAACTTAAATTAATGATTATTTTTTAGGAAATATTCAATGATGAATTATAAAGAAGATAAAAGTATGTGTCGCTTAATTTTTTCAAGTTACAGGGCAAAAACTACATGCAAGCTATCATTCTTAGCACCAGGTCAGTAATTGCATGGTCGTATATTACTTGAAACCTCTGGCTCATGCGCAAGAAAATGGCTTTAGAATCAAGGGTAGCAAACATTAAGCTAATCATGGTTTAATTCATTAAACTTCATCATTGATTCTTTTCCCTCGACTGCTTGCTCCAAAAGCATTAGATGAAGTAAGGAATTATGCAAAAAGTCAAGGTAAAATCTGTCATTTCTAAAATACACAAAACATATATGCTAAAATTTTTTAAAAAAACTACATTCTTAGTTCTCTCTCTCTCTCTCTCTCTATATATATATATATATATATATATATATATAGAGAGAGAGAGAGAGAGAGAGAGAGAGTGTGTCTATATATATATAGAGAGAGAGAGACGAGAGACAAGAGAAGGATACAAGACCCGGATGCAAGACATGATAAGGATACATGATACATTGTCCTGAAAAAACATTGGAAACATGTATATATAATATATATAATATATATAGATCTATAGATAGACTTGTGTCATTTTGGAAGGATTCGATGCCGAATCCTTCCCATTCAAATACAACCTTACGACATCCGAATGTAAGATCCACTCTGTTAAAGTTGATTTACATTATGTCAAGTAACTAAAAATTAAAAATCATGTATTTTGAATACTTTTTGTCCATCCATCAACTAAGCACAAAATGGAAGGCCGAATAGTGAGTTGGTTAGTTTAACGGTGTAGAATATTTGAAATCTAACAAAAATTGGTGTGTGGGGGTTTTAAGTGTTTAGATCATAATGAAATGGTCGGATCGAGAATTGGTATGTCTAAAGACGTAGATCAAAGCAATATACTATTTTTGGCCGTCCATTTTGCGCCTACTTGATTAATGGGCAAAAAGTATTCAAAATATATGATTTTTGATCTTTAGTTACTTGAAATAGTGTAAGTCAACTTTAACGAAATGGATCTTGCATTCGGATATCGTTGGGTTGTATTTGAATGGAAAGGATTCAGTCTCGAATCCTTCTGGAATGACACAGGTCTATCTCTCTCTATCTATACATATATATATATACATATATATATATATATATATATATATATATATATATATATATATATATAATATACATGGGTAGAGTTACAATACACATAGGTGTAACTAAGTTACGTTACACACACGTCTTTTCACGCACAAAAAATATTTTTTGAACACCTTGTGGGGACCACTCACATTAATTTTTCTGTGTATCTCATCAAACAAAATTTTTGTGTGGTGAAAAAAGATGTGTATAACTTAACTTAGTTACACCTATGTGTATTATAACTCTATCCTATATACATATACATGCATATATGTTGCTTGTACAGATACCCTAGAATTTACTTTCCAAAAAATATGTTGCTTTTACATGTGTTTATAATATCCTGAATTTCATATATGTCAAAACTAAAATCACAGCAAACTTTTCAAGCTAATTAAGAAATTTCTATAATTAATTGCAAGAAATAAGTATTATAAAGAAAGAAATGTCCATATATTCTCTCAGAGAAAAGCAAACCTTCGTTCAGCTTGAAAAACATAGAAAAAATATTCAAAGTATTTCTTTATATTATATACATACATACTTATATTCTGAATACATATTTTCATTCAACTATTTTTCTTAAAATCTTTATGTTTCAAATCATCGAAAATAAAAAATATCAAGAATTTTCTTATTATAAGTTCTTCAAGAATATTTCTTTATCGAACTAATTTCATTTTCTTTAAGTTTGATAACAACAAAACCAGTGTCATATGAGTTTCTAATGCAACATTTCATGAATAGCATCCAAATAGATAGGATAAGATCCATAATTCAAAATCCTGATGGAATATGGATCTGGATGCGCAGATTCTTCCAGCATCTATATAGATCAGAGTCCCTTTAAAAGTTTAAATATATGTATGTTCTTATATAGGTATGTACTTTTCATACTTAGTATATTATATAAATTACTTGTTTGTTATGGAATATTCCTTTTTTTAGTATAGTTATTAGTATTTTTTTCTATAATGTATTTGTTATATTTATTATAGATAATATGCCATCCGTTATGTTTACTATTCATATTTTCAAATATGATTATGTACTTATCATACTAACTTGTATATTATATAATAAACTTGTTTGTTATGAATATATTTTTTTGTTTCACTATAGTTATGAGTATGTTTTTGGTGCGAAAATCAAGGCACCAAGATCATGGTGTATCTACCATCGTCGGAGAATACACGCCAACTCAACATGGATCCAGTAATATTAGTAGTAATCGGATTTTTAGTTTTTATTTCTTAATTTTTGAATTTTAATAATCATAATTATAGTAAGATTTCTGATTCTTTTTCATGTAGGTTTTCTTTTCATGTATTTTTCTTTTAGACTTTTGATTTCTTTTAAGAGTTTGATTATGTAATCTAAATAAAAATAAGAGAGTACAATTTTGTACCCTATATAAATGCTCACATATATTCACTTTTACAATATACAATAAAATCAATGAAAATTTATTATTCTCCTTGTAGGTTTGCTTTGAATGATGAATCATCTCTTTAGTAGTGGTGGGATGTCTTATTAGACCTCGATTAGTGGCGGGATGCCCTAATTAGTTTATCGGTTGCTAAATATCTCTATTCCCCTCTCTATCCCCCACATCAATTTCTCTCTCTTTTTCAAATTGTTGCTGAGTACTCGTCGTCGTTCACTATTATTGCTTTTGTCGACAACCGCCTCATCGCTTCCACATCTCCTCGTCATTGACGTCACACATTCAAACTCGTGCACAAGAAATTCAAACAATACAAGCAACATGTCTAGTTTTTATCAAATTCAGATTTATCCAACTATCAAGATTTTTTTGTCAGCATTTGATTTATAATTTCAATCTTGAGAACTATTTATTTATAGTCCGATAATACATCTCTAACTTATTATCAATCTTAATGTATTGTCCACTTTAAATGCGAGCGTATGAAATTTGTTTCTCGTTTGTAGTTGCTCTAGCTTGTTTATTGATAATAGAATCTGTTACTTGCATTATAACAATATTTAATTAGTACTTTAATATTTGAATTGATTTAATACATACATGTTAAAGAAATATAGATAATATTAATTATTTTAAGCTTTTCTACCAAAGATCATTCTTATTATTGAAACATTTTGAGTTATTTTATCTATTACTTCGACACATGTATACGTTTCACATTAGTTTGGTATCAGAGCACCATTAGGTAGGATTTACATATTAATCACATTTATTTACTTTCTTGCATCTAGTTAAATTTTATTCAAAACCCAAAAGAGAAATATAGTGTAATTTAGGAGTCATTAAAGGGTAAATTCTTTCTTGAAATTTCGTCTGATTGATGTTTAACTAAGAAATGGTACTCAATATAGTTCTGTAATTAAGGAACGCAGAGAGGAAAAAACTTCCATCTGAGTTATGTTGATCTGGCCAATTGGACCGGTAAGGTTAGAGTTTAATTAATCCAACAATCTTATAAAAAAATCAACAAAATAAAATAAAAATTAGTATAGATTTGCATCATCTAGGCACTTGTTAGGAATTTTATCGCATTCTTGCATAAAAAATAAAAATAAAAAAATAAAATTGCTTATAAGAATTCTTACACCACTACTATAGATGTACCAACTTTGATGATTGTTTGAATTATTCTGGTTAATAAGGGATCTTTAAATTTTTTTTGGATTGGCTACAAAGCATGGATATATACTTTAACGGTACCCATTTTCTGAGACTGAGAAAGTCTGGTTTGCTATCATGAAATTGATCTGACAAGCGAGCCAATACTTGATAGGTTTGGAAAGAGACAGGAAAGTCCGACCCCGTCAATCAATTGACACATGGGATAGGATGAAAGAAGAGTTAAAAACTAAGTACGTACCACCATATTTCTACGAGTCTAGACCTTCCCCATCTATTCAACTTCATAGGTCTAAAATCATTATACCCCCATCTAGGCATGATATTAAAGACCATCATACAAAAGTACCAAAAAGAAGTTTCCCCTGTTAAATGCGATAATTGTCAAGGTTATAGACGTGGAGTTGATGCTTGCACCAGTCTCTTTAAGGTTTTCATCATAGGAGTTTCCACTACAACCCCTAAGTTGTATAGCACTATTCTTTCGGCAATCACTTTCGTGCTAAAGGGTTTAGTGATGTTCCAATAGAGTTTTAAGATAAACCACCATCGATATGCGACACCCAACTTGAGATTGAATCTGATTCCGAAGAGTTCACATATCACCCACACATAAATTCTGATTTTGATGAAGACGCATATGATGACTTCGCCGACGATCAAGTCGATGAAGAACTAGGTGATATTATAGAGTCTAGTATCTTGATTTTCCCTGAAGTCGCTCCAGTGATTATGGAACTTGTTGACATCTTTCCTAAAGATGTTACACACAATGACATTAGTCAAACACCTTCGAGTCACTTATCCATTGTTAGCACTGCCTTGTCAGTTTCACAAAAGGATATAAGAACTGTAGAATCATTGTGGACTATGAAAGCTATACTAATGCAATATTCTTTAAGGTATTCGAAAATGATGGATTAAAGTCGTTACCCCACTCTCACCCATTTAAAGTACCATGGTTTAAGGCTTTAAGCCCACAACCATAGGAGTTTCACAACCGTGTCTGGTTCCCATCACTTTGCATCTCTATTATTGAAGAACCATGTGGCACATATTAGGTACTAAGTCTAAGTTCTCCATTACTTTCCAACCTCATACCGATTGTCAAACTAATGTCATCCATGAGTCTGCATTATCATCTTTTGCATCATATGTGCAAGTGAAATCACATCACAAATTATATCAGAAAGTCATAGATAAAACTGTTCAAAATAAAATCTACTACAAGATTCGAATTGAAAATAGAAAATTATTTAAAATTTTTAATGTTAGGGATATTGTTTTACATGCTTGTAGTGCTTTTGGGTGAGATGTCCTAGGGAGAGATTCTCAAAGCCTTTTTCTTAAGTTACAAACCCTAAATTGAGATTTTTTTAGTGTTTGTTCTTAATTATCCCCCTTCTTGTTCGTCCCCCATCAATCTCGCATATAATAAGTGCAAACAAATCTTCTATTATAAGATGGAGCATGATGATGAGTATGAAATGATCTACTAGATTTATCATGAAAATTCATTTGATTCTTTCTATAGACTATCAAAAAATTACTACGGATAAAGCCTCAGACGCGAACCTTCTAGACGCAGAGGTCGCGTTCTAATGCCAGACGCGGAGGTCGCGTTCCAATGCCAGACGCGGATCCCGCTTTCCAGCCTCTGACGCGGAGGTCGCCAGACGCAGACCTCGTGTTCTAATGTTAGACGTGGAGTCGCCAGACGCGGACCTCGCGTCCTTTGTCAGACACGGACCTCAGCCAGCTCCGCGTTTCGACTCAAACGCAAGCCTGAGCAGCTCCGCGTTCCAACACAGACGCGAGCCTGTGAGCTCCGCGTCTCAACATCAGAGTGAAGTCCGCGTCCAGCGCGAGACCCGCATTTTTGCTATAACTGAACCACGAACTTGGTCAGTTACACCCCATTTTCCTCCACATAATGGGGAATAACTTCCCATTATGGAGAGATTTAAGGAGTTGGTTACACTCCTGCCATTATGGAGAGATTTAAGGGGTTGGTTACACTCCTCCCATTATGGAGAGATTTAAGGGGTTGGTTACACCCCAATTCCTTTATAAATAGCTATGAATAGCCAGAGAAGGGGAAGAGGCTCAGGGGGAGAAGACCTCTTCTAAAAGGGCTGAGGAGGAGAGTCCCGATGGAGGAATCTAAGAAGCCATGGGTAGAGGAGGAGAGCTACCTCAGCAGAGTTCGGCCTCGAAACTCTTGTAGCCTGAGAAGAGTTCCACTCTTTTTATTAACTTGCTAAGTTCAAGTTCTTTAAATCTCTTTGAGATTCCATTACTGATAGGAGTTGTGCTACTCCACCAGTCGATCTAAAGAGAGGATCCACAAGAGAAACTTGACGTTCGGCTAGTCAACGGAGAACAAGATTCACTCTCCACCGCCACATGAAGAACCCAGCTTTAAATAAAGAGGAGAATCAATCAAGAAATTCTCTCTTTTGTAATCGGATTGTATCCGTTGTAATCTTCTATTCAAGTAAAAAGATTTTGCAATTGTGATTTTTTTCGACGCGTACAAAAGATGGCGACTCCGCTGGGGATTCTTTGTCGTTCTTAGCCAACGAGAAAGTAGTGACGCAAGCCGACGTCGGATGCTTGGATCCACAGTCGAATCGCTTATGATCGAATTCGACCAAGAGAAGTTGAACTCCCCCAAAGCTTCGGGAGTCTCCCATGGAGACAACGTGGTCAGCCCCAACGTCTCTTCAAAGACCCGCGCCATGACCCACGGTCAAGATGGCAATGGAGACCAATCTCCCGCCATCCTTTATCAAGGCACTGCTAGTTCGAAAGCTGGGGGTTCCTAATAACCTCTACGACTCAATCGGAATGCCGAGAGACGGCAAAGGCGTCGCGCTCGTCGTCAGCAGACAGAAGTGGCTGTAACAGCACATGTAGCCCGCGTCAATATCTTCCACGAGACCGCGAGGCCAATGAAGATGAAGGCCCGTTTCGCCATACCTCTCCTCTCCAGATTCCTCAACTCCAGATTACTGGGGGTCCCAAACAACCCGTGAAGCGTAATCGGAATGCTGAGCGACGACAGAGACGGCGTGCGCGTCAACAACAGATGGAAAAAGCTGAAAAAGTCATCTGTTCAGCAGATATAGAACGCGGGGCTTAGGCCCACGTTTCTTCTGAGCAGCACGAGACTCGCATCTCAGATCCTTAACGCGAGGCCCGCATCTCTGTATCAAAACGCGAAGCTCGTTTCTCAGCAAAAATGCGAGGCTCGCGTCTCTGTATCAAAACGTGGAGCTCATGAGGCCCGCATCTCTATATCAAAATGCGGAGCTCATGAGGCCCGCGTCTCTCTATCAAAACGCGGAGCTTATGAGGCTCGCGTCTCTGTATCAAAACGCGGAGCTCATGAAGCCCGCGTTTCTGTAACTGAACATGAAGCCCGCGTTTCTATATTAGAACGTGAGGCTCGTGTTTCACCTCACAGACGCGACGTTCAGCAATGCGAGATCTGCGTCTCCTCTCAAAAAAAAAACGTGAGTCCCGCGTCTTTGTGCCAAAACGCGAGACTCACGTCTCTTCTGTAGAGAATGAGCCTGCCGGCTTTGTTACCTTTGAATGGTTCATGAAGATTCCTGCCGGCTCTATAGAGAAATGGATTGACCTCGAGAAGCTCTTCCCTGATCAAGTTCAACACACCTCTGATCAAATAAGTACTCCAAGGGAACGCCGATCTCTCTATAAGTTCCCGTAGAGTTTATAAGTTATCTGTGGAACAACAATCTGACGCCTCCGACAGCTAAAGATAGAGGAAAAAGTTGACTTTTAAGCCAAACGAAAAAATTCTCGACAACTCATCATGCTGAGGGGAATAGCATGGCTAGCCGAACTCAAACGGTAGTTGGTAAAGACACATCAAATCCGTTGATAGCTGAAGATTTGTTAAAAACCTTGAGGGACCTGATCCCGCCTTCCCCTCCAAAATCCCTTACCAATTCCCATCCATGGAATGGTAGGACCACAAAAAGCCTGTGACTATTTTCCCAATGAAATAATCACAGATCAAACATGTCAAGTTAACATTATACCTCTGGCATATTCACTGTCAAGTTAACATTAAACCTCTAACAGTGATTTCCCTCAATTTTCCCAGTAGAATAAATTACAAATCAAACCTATTATATTAATATCACATCTCTGACAGTAAGGCTTTAATGTTTCTCTAGGGGTAAAATTTCAACTTGTCAATTCTCTTCAATAGAATGACAAGTCCATTCAAAATACTGTTATGTTCAAAATCACACCTCTAACAGTAGACAAATCCCGGTCAAGTTAACACCACACCTCTGATTAAAATTTCAACTTGTCAGTCCTCTTCAATATGATGGCGAGTTCACCAAACTGTGCAAATCGTAGAATATCCCGGTCAAGTTAACATCACACCTCTGACCAAACTTGCAAATCGCAGAATATCCCGGTCAAGTTAACATCACACCTCTGACCAAAATTTTAACTTGTCAGTCCTCTTCAATAGGATGGCGAGTCCACCAAACTGTGCAAATCGCAGAATATCCTGGTCAAGTTAACATCACACCTCTGACCAAACTTGCAAATCGCAGAATATCCCGGTCAAGTTAACATCACACCTCTGACCAAACTTGCTCCAATCGCAAGACAAATCCGGTCAAGTTAACATCACACCTCTGACCAAACTTGCTCTAATCGCAAGACAAATCTCGGTCAAGTTAATATTACACCTCTGACCAAAATTTTAACTTGTCAGTCCTCTTCAAAAGGATGGCGAGTCCACCAAACTGCTCAAATCGCAGAATCTCTCGGTCAAGTTAATACTACACTTCTGACTAAAGTTGCTCATACCGCAATATAAATCGCTGTTAAGTCAACACTACACCTATGATAGCGATTCTATCAATTTTCCTACCGGAAATGAGACATTCAATGTCAAGTTAATATACACCTCTGGCATCCATTTCATTGTTACGTTAATACTACACCCATGACAATAATCTTTCCTCGAGCTTTCTATCCAAAGCCGAGATGTCAGATGCTAAGATAATATAACATATCTAGCATTTACCTTACTGTTAAGTTAACATTACACTTATGACAGTGATCTCGATTTTCTCAGTGAAAACGAAACTTTTCGATGCTAAGTTAAATATCACACCTCTAACATGCATTTCATTGTTAAGTTAACATTACACCTATGACAATGATCTTCTTACTTTTGTACTGCTAAGTTAATATCACACCTCTAGCACACATCTTTGTCAAGTTAATATCACACCTCTGACAATTCAATTTGCTCAAATTGCAAACTTAAACCATCACGTTAACATTACACCTCTGACGGTAAAAATCTTTATGGATCTTCAACCAATCCAATCCCACTTGTCATTCTCTTCAATAGAATGACAGATCTACTTAAATTGCGTAGATCGTAAAATCAATCGTTGTTATGTTAATGTCACACCTCTAACAACAAACTTTCATTCCCAGCAGAGTTCTAGTCATGTTAACATTAAACCTCTAACGATAGACTTTGACATAATCCCTAGCGGATCAAACTCCACTTGTTATTCTCATCAATAGAATAGCAAGTCCATAAAACTTATTCAAATCACAAGTCCTGATCCCACTGTCAAGTTAACATCACACCTCTGACAGTAACCTTCTCAAATTTTCCTAGTAGAGTTACACCTCTCGCAATTAAAACTCTTCCAAAGAAGCTTTGAGCGTTACCTTCGCGTCTCAAGCATAGAGCCGCGACTCAACGAACTTAAGAGTCGAGTCTCAACAACAAGTAAAGGTTGCCCTCTACAATAATTGAGATCTGCGTCTCTACAACAATTGAGAGTCGCGTCTCAACTTTGGTGAAGTTCGCGTCTCCACCTGATCACTGTGCCAGAACCGCGTCTATGAGAGCTACGTCCTCTCTCCCCCAATACAAAGAGTATGTCTCTGCGACTATAATCAGTTCAACAATACACTGGAAAAGGCAATTGACAACTCCACCGGTTCAACAGTACACCGACAATCAAATTACAACGATCTTTCTTGGAGGCTTCAGCAGTTTAATAGTACACTCACGAAGACCAGAATCCAGACAAGATGAAGCTCGAGACTGCCTCTCAGAAGAATGCCAGTCTGATTATAGGAAGTCCTGATTCAACTGAAGTCCAAAGTATTCCGAAATTCGTCTCAGTCAACCACGGAGTTTCGAAAACTTTGGAGGGAGTTCTGTAGACTATCAAAAAATTACTACGGACAAAGCCTTAGACGCGGAGGTCACGTTCCAATGCCAGACGCGGAGGTCGCGTTCCAATGTCAGACGCGGATCCCGCGTTCCAGCCTCTGACATGGAGGTCGCCAGACGCAGACCTTGTGTTTTAATGTCAGACGTGGAGTCGCCAGACGCGGACCTCACGTCCTTTGTCAGACATGGACCTCAGCCAGCTCCGCGTTTCGACTCAAACGCAAGCCTGAGCAGCTCCGCGTTCCAACACAGACGCGAGCCTGTCAGCTCCGCGTCTCAACATCAGAGTGAGATCCGCGTCCAGCGCGAGACCCGCATTTTTTCTATAACTGAGCCACGAACTTGGTCAGTGACACCCCATTTTCTCTCCACATAATGGGGAATAACTTCCCATTATGGAGAGATTTAAGGAGTTGGTTACACCCCTGCTATTATGGAGAGATTTAAGGGGTTGGTTACACTCCTCCTATTATGGAGAGATTTAAGGGGTTGGTTTCACCCCAATTCCTCTATAAATAGCTATGAATAGCCAGAGAAGGGGAATAGGCTCAGGGGGAGGGGACCTCTTCTAAAAGGGCTGAGGAGGAGAGTCCCGATGGAGGAATCCAAGAAGCCATGGGCAGAGGAGGAGAGCTACCTCAGCAGAGTTCGGCCTCGAAACTCTTGTAGCCTGAGAAGAGTTCAACTCTTTTTATTAACTTGCTAAGTTCTAGTTCTTTAAATCTCTTTGAGATTCCATTACTGATAGGAGCTGTGTTACTCCACCAGTCGATCTAAAGAGAGGATCCACAAGAGAAACTTGACGTTCGGCTAGTCAACGGAGAACAAGATTCACTCTCTTCCGCCACATGAAGAGCTCAGCTTTAAATAAAGAGGAGAATCAATCAAGAGATTTTCTCTCTTTTGTAATCGGATTGTATCCGTTGTAATCTTCTATTCAAGTAAAAGAATTTTGCAATTGTGATTTTTTCCGACGCGTACACTTTCTAGCAAAATCATTTTTGTTTTTCAAAGAAGCAGCTTTTAAACATCAACTTGATCCAAAAGTTGTTTCTTTTCTTTTTCAAGATCAAAAATAACTTTTTCCTTTGTAGAAATAACATCATTAATAGAAGTCAAATCACATAATTTAGAATCAAAGAATCATGCAATTTCTTAAGAGTAGAAAATATTTTAGCTAGCTTCTTATATTCATGACTAAGCTCACAAAATGCATCTTCTAGTTCATCATATGAAAGAGGTTCTTCGGAATCAGAATCGGATTTTACCTCGTCTTCATTTGCCATGAAACATGCATTGGGTTTGTAGAGAATAAGTTGAGCAGATTCGTCGTCGCTATCCGAGTCACTTGGCTCTGACTCATCCCAACCAACATATAAGATCTCATTCTTCTTGAAGTTTGAGCACTTCTTTTTTCTCCTTTCGCTTAGGGAAGTTCTTTGTTATGTGGCCCAGTTCATCATAATCAAAGCATTTTCCTGAATTATAAGAAAACTTGTTAGAAAATTTTCTTCTAATATCTTGTTCTTCCTTACCTACTTTGACATCATTCTTGAAAGATTTGCAACTTCTTAATTGATGTCGACGTCGCTTCCATCTGATGAATCTTATCTCCTTCAAATGCAATCTCTTTTGAAAGAAGACTCATTGTCCTCTTTTTCTTTCTTCTTTCTTTTGAATTGTACTTCGTGTACCTTCAATTTACCAATGAAAGGATCAATGGTAATTTTGGTGAATCATTTGCTTCCCGACTGTCGTGGCCTTTAGTTCCCAAATCGACGCAAGAGATTGTAGGATCTTGTAAATCAACTACTAATTTGTATAAACCTTGTCAAGAGAATGCAATGAGTTAATAATATTAGTGAAACGTGTAAACATTGCATCAATAGACTCATTTTTCATTCATTATAAATAATTCATATTCATGAGCCAAACTACTTATTTTGGATTTTTTCACTTGAGGTGTACCCTCGTCAGTAATGCATAATTTTTCCAAATATCAAAAGCAGTTACGCAAGTAGAAAACTCTATTGAACTCATTTAGTGTGAGTACCCATTGAAGAGCATCCATAGCCTTCACATTGAGCATTACCAACTTCTTTTCCTTATTCGTCAAAGATAGACACGTGGGTTTAACATATTTTTTTCAGACAACATTAAGATATCAATATAATTGCATCTCAAGAAAATTTTCATTCTAGGTTTCCAATGAGAAAAGAAGTTGTCATTGAAGAGAGGTAGCCTATGGTAGATTGTCCTTCTAGACAAACTATATTAGACTCCATTGCCATATATATTTTCCCCTTGGTTGTTAGACCAAATAAAGTGGAGACTTGCTCTGATGCCAAATGAAAAACACCCAGAGGAGAGGTGATAAGTGATTAAAAATTAATATAGAGTAAATCTAAATAACATAAATAATATAAAGTGGGCAAGTATGAGAAAGTAAACAAAAGAAGGCGATGTATCCTGGTTTAGTCCCCTGATCTACATCCATTCCTCCCCCACGGAGATTTCTTCTCACTACCTCAAAACGTTGTTTGGAAGCTGCAACTTCTTTCAACTTGCCTTAGCCCTCAAGATAACTCACTTTTACAATGAAAGATAGAAATAAAACAATGGTGATCAAGTGACCATGAAAACTCTCTCCTAATCTCTGTAATAATATTAGAGTATGAAATTGAAGCTTGTGGATATGTGAAAAAAAAAAGTAGCACTAGATTGTTTTGAAAAGAATGAAAGTGATTGCAAGAGATATTTTGAAAGATTTATTGAAAGTTGATAACTTGTATTTTGTATAGGGTCAATAATCTCTTATTTAGAGCTTCTCAAAATAGAGTTGTTGCAAACTATATTTGATTGGCTACAAATCAGGTGGTCAATTAGAGAGATACCATAAAATACTACTTGTGAAAAACATGCAAAAAAATTAAAAATGGGTATATTTTAAAATATCAAAATAGTGCTGCCAAAAAAGATTCTTGATACTCATTTTGAATTTTGTTTTGGACTAAGTAAGTTTTAAAATAGCTAAGTTTGTTTTTGAAAATAGCTAAGTAAAGCAAGTTTGAAAAATGATTTTGAACATAAATATTCAAAAAAAATGTAGTAAATACTTGAGATTTTGAAAATCTTTCTGTGTGTATGTATCTTTCCATAAATACTTTGAGTTTTTGGAAATCTTTTTGTGTCTTTTATAAGCTTCTCAATCATATCTAATTTGTTTTAACAAAATATCTAAATTACCTACCCAAGTTGACTCAATATGAAATAGAGGTTGAAGTTGGCTTTATCTTCAAGTGCTTTAAGTTGAGCCTTGAATTTCACTTGAATCTTGATTTAAGTTGAGCTTGGATTTTCCACTTCGGTTGATTTGAGTCTTAACTTTGAGCTCATTTTTTGATATGACTTGATTTGTGTGAGAGCTTCTCAATCCAGTTTTTTCTTACAGATTTGCAATATAAGCTCAAATCCTTTCATTATCTATAAATCTTAAATTACACACTTAACAAGCAATTAGTACCATATGGATGGTTTGTTATTAGTACCATATGGATGGTTTGTTAAATATAAGGGTCAACACAAATTCGTACCCTCTGATGTGATGTTAAAGAAGACCCACGTTAGGCTATATCTAGGTTATGGACGTGAAAGGAGACCAGACTGCGTAACTGAAGGCGAAGATTAAAGATGATCTGTTGCCGTGGTGTAACTGAAAACAGAGATCATGAATGATTTGTTGCTGAGGTTATCTTGTGTGAAGCTGAAGTCTTCGAAATGGGTGGACTCTGGGACAGTTGGGAGCATCGGAGCTAACTTGGTGGAAGTGTTCTCAGGGCAAGAGTAGCTTCTGAAATAGCTTCGAAGTGACAGAGACTTCTGATTGATAGGACACGTGCCATGACCTGTGAGAGTCAGATTTTGACCACTATAAGTACATTACATCAACTGAAGAGGGAAACTGGCTTCTATAACTTGAAAGAGAAAGTATTATACCCACATATAGTAAAAATATAATCTGTTAATGAGTATATTCAATTTGAAAGTTACTATGATTGTCATTTATCGAGTTTAATTAAACAGCTCGCAAAAAATATAGTAAGCCTCACACGTAGACATGGAGGTCACAAAAGTTGGGTAGTTGCAAGTAATCTTCTTAACCTTCAATGGAATATGTCCACCCAATCACTGTTTGTTTATCGGTATAATTTGTTGGATTTATTTGGTGCCATATATTTTCATCTTTTATCCCTTTCTGCTAAGTCATGTTTAGGATTAGCTCAAGTTTCTCAAAATATTATGGGATCAATCTCAGGGGAGATGACCTAGTTCATATAAATAATGAGATACTTGACATATTTGATTTTGTATATCAGCTTTGAAATTAGTGGTTGGGCTTAGTGGTCATACTTAACTATCAGGTCTAAAAAATTGCTATTAGCCTATGGGGTGCAATACATAGCTGAACAGGGGCTCTTGGCTGCTGCACTTGCAAGAGAAAAATACTATGATCCAGTATAGTATAATCTGATCTATTCATGACTGTATTTTATTTTGAAGTTGTATATGTTACATAAATCCCTGTATCACACAGATTGATCAAACACAACCCACAAAAATCGAGAACAGGGAAAAGAAGAAGACACAGGAATTTACACAATTCAGCTTTTGACGTACGTCCACGGCAAAGAAGCGGCGAGGATTCACAATGTTAACATAGGGTAAAAGATCTTTTTGGGGGAAAACACTGAAATCATAATCCCAAATATACCCGAAATCTCACTAGAAGCGGCAACCTTATATTTCTATAAACCCTAGATCTGATGAATACACACACGGATAAATAAAAGGGAAATTACAATTTAAGATATTGGACTTAGCCCTCTGCTTCACCACAGACCTGCAAATTTTGGTCTCAATAATTGTATCTCATGATTCAGGTTAAGTCATAAACTGCACCTGGATCAGGATTACTGAATTTGTGATGCATACCAGTACAATTATCAATTAGCAAGTCTACCCGGGAGGTCGGGAGTGGTGGGGAAACCCGGGAGGTTGGGGGAGGAAGAGGGGGGTTCGTCGGGGGACGAGGTGTTCACCGACGTGGCGGGAGGCCGGCGTCGCCGGGAGATGAGGTGGTCGCCGGTTGGGGGGGGGGGGGGGGGAGGCCAGGGTTCGTCATGAGAGGAGGTGGTCACCGGTGGTGGGGGGGGGGGGGGGGGGGGGGGAGCATGGGTAAGCCGGAGAGGAAGAAGGTCCATTGGTCACCGGCATGAGAGGGAGAGAAAGAGGAGAAGAGAATATTTGAGAGTTTTTGAATATTTTGAAAGTGCTTTTATTAATTTTTTTAGGTACCCTAATCCTAAGGGTGCCTTCATCACTTTTGGGGTGGCGATATCCGTTTCCAATCACAAAGGATATGAATGAATGTGATCATATTCATGTAAAATCAAATAACCAATATTTCTGTTTTATTATCGATATTTTTTCTAATTTTTGGGCGGGGAGAGAAATTGAAAGAATAAATTGAAAGAATAAAATTAAGATGAAGGTAGAGAGCGTGAAGGCGGTGGAGGAGGACAAAGTTGTAACTGGGCAGCCCGCAGCAGCGGAGCCCGACGACGCCAAAGCTCTCGTCGTTGTTGACAGTTAAGAATTTAGTTCTTCTTTTCTCTTATTTATTTGTTTGCTCGTTTGGGATGAGAAAACGCAGAGATTGTGAATTTTCGTGAAATTTTCCGGAATTTGGCATTACAATTTCATGGGTTTTGTTAATTCATGAATTGCTTTTGGAGAAATTTCCTTCTGTAAATAAAGATAGTTTTTATTTTATTTTTTAAATAAGTCATGTTCTTGTTGAATTCCAGCTTATTTGTGGTATTGTGAAGTGTTTGTTTGGTTAATTTGATAATTAGCTCCTTTTCTTTTTCTTCTTGAGGAAGAATTTGATAGCTTCTAGATTTTCTTTGACATCTTTTCCCCTGAATTAAAGATTGAAATTGAAAAGGACATTATTAATATGTTAGTAATGTTTAAGTTGTATTCTAAACTTGAACTCTGTGTTTGAGAAATCCAAGAGGAAAATAGAGCTTGCATCAAGATTCCATTTTCATATAGTCCAATTTAGACAATGACTATTGAATCAGATGGTTTCTGGTTAATTTCAGTGATACAGCTGCTTGAACTTTGCTCTTTATTTGATCTGGTCATTCTTTTAGCTGGGCTGAGTTAATATTTCATGAGAACATAAGGGTTGTTTCTGATTCCTGATTATTGAATTTTATCGCATAGATGTTTATATTTACTTTAATTAGTTCTGTATAATAGATGCAGTTCCCTGTAAAAAAATCATATAACTTTTATGTTTTGATATGTGAGGGGAATTAGAGTTCTTGTAAGTTTCACAGTGAGGCCCTTTCTTGACATAGTTTCGCCGTCATAGGAATTTGACACCAAATGGTAGAGGGCTAGTGTAAGGTAATCGAACTCATAGCTGATACCATTTTTTTTGCCAGAAAAGATTAGATGATGATGGCGATAATGAGTTGCATTAGCTTAAATGACATTTCAGATAACAATCAATAAAATTAAGTAAGTCAGTGATATATTTAAACAGTGGCACTAAATCTTGTGGATAATCCTCAAGATCTCGCTGATGTAAAGAAAGGTTTGGTTTAATGAGGATTAGGACACTCTTTGATCTCTGATTTGTTCTACTTTAATGCCCAAGTGTTTTAATGCCTTCACTTTTTTGAGTGCTTTACTTTTCTATAATCATTGCTTGTTGGAAGAATGATGTTATGTTCTTATGTTTCACCAGACTCTACAATAAGAATTGAAAAAAGCTTGTGGATTCTGTGAATTCACGAGGATATTAAGAGACCAGAATGATTAAGCTAGCAACATGTTCGAAAGTATGGAATATTTTGGGTGGCAATTTGTCTAATGTTGTTTTTTTTTTGTGTGTGTGTGTGTGTTGGTGGTTTTTTTTTTTTTTTTTGTGTGTGTGTGTGTTGGTGGTTTTTTTTTTTTTTTTTTTTTTTTGGGGGGGGGGGGGGGGTGGGGGTGGGGGGGGGGGGGGGGGGTGGTGGGGGGGGGGGGGGGGGTGTACGATCTTTTTGATGTTTGGCTAATGTTGTTGATGTTTGGTATTTTAGTTTAATTAGGAATTTCAGAAGGAAGACACCATGTACATGTCAGACTATGTTAGCTTTCAATGTCGAGACTTACTTGAGTTTCAATCTAGTTTTGGTTGTTTCTAGTAATTGATGTGGAGGGTTTTTTTTTTTTTTTTTACAGTTTTAAAGAGCAATTATATTATAAGTTATCTGACTGGTGTCATCATCATCCGAGTACTTCCCTATGAAAATGAGATCAGCTAGGGAGTAGAAGACTACATGAAATATTTGTCAAATCTATAACCAACTGCCAATCCGACATCAACCTCCTAAAGTTGTGCTTGGTAAAGAATCTATGGACTAGACAGCTCTCCATAAATCCTAGATGGTTGGTTGGCGGGTAGGAATGTATCCTATATATTCATCATGCACTTTAAATTTCTACAACCAAGGAGCATTCTCTTAAACTCTCTTAGACTTAAAAAAGAGTATAGAGGGTGTCGCTCCAATTGTTTTCCTATATATCCAACTGCTTCGCTTTCAGATTTTTTATTTATTTTTATTTTTATTTTTATTTTAATACTATGGAGGTCACCTCCAGCCAATGCAACGCATCCATCCCCTGTTCAAGAACTGTGGGGATTGAACCTGGAATCTCCTCCTCGGGAGGGAAGGGTGTTGCTACTAGGCTATCCCGCCAGTCCACTTTGACAATTTCATGCTTACCACGATGTAAAACCCTTTAGGTTTGACTAGTTCTAGGTTTATGCCTGAAATACAATATTTGCAGAGTTATGTCTGGACACCTTCTCATCTTGTTTTGCTTTGGAATGATTATAGATGCTGTTGTAAAATAGAAATTTATGTGTGTTAGTTGTTGTTATCTTTTAATCTATAAGTAATTTGACAAAACTTAAGAATAGAAGAAAGAGAAGCGTACATCTCATAGGCACTACGCTGATCATCTTTTAGTGGTTCTCTAAGCAAAACTTTTCCTTGGCGCTATGTGAGTATCATCACACTACCAATCGATCCCACGATTTTACATGTTTATTTTAGTTGGAGGTAGGCCTCAAACTTGTGACCTTCATGTTGTTACAAGCAATGCCTTTACAAACTGGTCTCAAGTTCCCATCCAATTTTACATGTTTAATTAACCTTATTGACAGTGATCACTAGTAACAAGTTTATGAGTGTACACCATCCCCATATCTTGGTCAATCTAATGGTTTGGCATAATTTTGTGCTTTATGTAACTACAATCTATAATGTTTGCATAATCATGAAATTATTTTCCTTTTGCTTAACAGAGGTTGCTCCTCGAGTCATACACCCGGAAGATGCCATAGAGGAAGGCGAATAAAGGAATGGTGGGTCCGTGTTCCAGCAGCCCCAGTTCAGCTCATCAGACACCAAGAGAACAGGAAAACACAGTGATATAGTCTGTCCTCCCATACAGAATTACCCTCCAGATGTAAAGTTTTACTCTACAATGGAATTTTTCTCATTGTAACCTCTTCTCTGGTTATAAAGTCAATCTTTCTCTGATTTTTTTTTTTTTTTTTAAAGCATTTCACTTGAAATTTTGTCCTTAGCTATTCCTTATCGACCAATTTAGTTCTGCAGTGATGCCGCTGTGACTCTAGGGACTTGAATTATGGATCTCTCTTGTTCCTGTCATGTTTCCTTAATGCCAAAATTTAACAGACAGTTCAGCTTTCTCCATGAGGGAGGACAGCGCGCTGCTTTGAGCGATCGCGCTATGGACGCATGTTCTCTTACTCTGTTGCAGACAAGCCTGGCCCTGGGGTCACTCTCTCGAGAAATGTTCGATTGTCATGGTCCCATGGCTGATCCTTTGTCTATTTTCTCAAGAGGTTCACTCGATATCAGGCATTGTATGGTACATTTATTCTGAGTAGCGTGCCTATACGCTTTAATTTGATCTCTTGCCCGCGGCATATGGAGATATTCGAACTCACAACCTCTCACGATGTGGAAGGAAGTGTTATGTTACGCTAGCTGAGCTCGCTCAGTATATTTGAAATCGAACCAGGGTTTTCTTCCTTGAATAGTCACTAGAAGCTGTCTCACAAACAAGGTTGTAATGTGCACTGTGCTAGCTAGCAAGCCAGCTTGCACATCTGTGGCAGAAAATGCTAGATTGGACCAATTTTCAATTTGGCCATTCACTCTCCCATGTGAACCCAGTAGTTCATTTTTTAAACATATTGTTAAATTTTCATAATTATGGGTTGTTAGTAGTTATATGTCAATGTCCTTAATGCGTGGGGAATAAAAGCGGATATTGGCACCCACCAAATTAATCCACCAAATTAATTAACACATCTATCAGATTATAACACTCATAAAATTGATAAAGACATCCACCAAGCACCCACTAATTTTTAAAAAATGACCAAAATACCTCCTCTTCCTCCTCTCTCATTTTGCTCGCCTTCGTCCACTGTCTCCCGCTGTTGTCGGCCCCCTTCTCCCCCGACATCCCCTCTTCCCCCCCTCCCGCCGTCGTCTTCTCCCCTCCTTTTCTTCCCAAGCTCTGCCCAAGCCATCGTCTCTGAGCTACTGTCGCCGTCCCATAGCTCATCCCCCTCTTCTTCTTCTTCTCCGAGCTTCCTTGATCATCCCCCCAGCTTCCCTCTTCATCTACCCCCGCCCACCCCCCCCCCCCCCCCCGCCCGCCCGCCCGCCCAACCTGCCTCCTTGCTCGCCCATCCCCAATGGCCTCCCCGTCTCCCCCAATCTCTGTTCGGCCAGCTCCGGCCGAACAAAGATGGATCTGTCTGGCTAGAGTTGGCCGAACAGAGTTCGAGGGGGGAGGGGCGGGAGGCCGTCGGGGGAGGAGGGGAGAGGGGGCGGGGAAGGAGGGAGAGGGCGGTGGGGGGGAGCAGGGATCACCAGCGGTCGCCGTGGAAGGAGGAGGCTCGATCAGACATGGCAAGGGGGAGAAGAAGAGAGAAGCATTTTGGACCCTTTTTAGGGTGTAAAAGTGTTCAAAAAACTAATGACACTCTTGTAATAATCTGATGGGTGTGTAAATCTATTAGGTGGGTGCTGGGTAATCAATACTCATTATTACTAGCATAATTAGCCTCTCGATTGCATTTATTTCACAACAAACATCTGAGTATTAGTGTGCCTGCTTATACTAGTCTAACCAGCTTCTCACAGCTATAAATGTGGCAACAACATATTTGTTTATTCGATTATTGTCTCACACCTATAAATGTCGCAACAACATATTGTTTGTCTCAAAGCTATAAATGCCGCAACAAAACATATTATTGGGTGTTCAAATATTGTGCCACATTAGAAAGTGAATGCAAAGTGATGGATTTAAATAGGAAGTTGAGATCTCTACCTGTCAGCTTAAGCTTTTGGGTCAGAGTGGTTCTCAATCTCTGTTTAAATTCATTGTGTTTCCCGTGAAGACCGGTGTAACTCTCAAATAATGGTATTAGAGCCCAGATTATGGCCCCACGAGTGGAGTTCAATAATATGAAGCCCAAAAAGTGAGTTTAGAGATGAGTTTAATTTCACACAAACGGTGTGTAATATATCAGTTTGGTTTTGTATGGAAAATTATATTCTAGCGAGTGAACTCCCCTTGATGGTTAGCAGTAAGCGATGATGCCCAAGCATTGTTTCATTGGCTGCCTCAGTGACTTGGCACTTCTACTTGTGATCTTCAGTGACTTGGCACTTCTACTTGTAATCTTCAGACTACAAACAGGCTGTAGAGTGTAGATATGGCATGATTCGAACACATTTGGAGGGGGGAAATGTGGACATATGGAAGATAAAAAGGAAATGGTGAGATGATGAAAGTGGCAAAGGACTGAAGGAAGTCTTAGCAACTCTTCTTTTTTGAGACAGGAAGTCTTACCAACTTTTCTTGGTTATCCCTTTGGCTACATGTTCCTATAGATGTACGAATATATATAATCTAAATTCTTGGTATACGTAGTCAGAATTCATTATAAATTGGATCTGACGTGATACAGTATGTAGACGAGCAGCTTTTTGTTATAAATAAAATTAGAGAATGACGTGGAGTGGGAAGAAAAAGACGCCGACTAGATCTCTTTCTAGAGCTGATGAACCATGTAGGACGCCTTCAGGTAGGGATATTACTCGAATTCACGAGCAAACAACCTGAATCCACAAGCCAAAGATAGACAACTCGAATCCACGAGTAATATATGAAGAAAACTCAGAGTTTATTGATCAAAAAGTAAATAAAAGTTGGATACAAAATAAAGAATACAAGGGCCTTTTATATCCTTTAAAAAAGAGTACTACTCCTATCAGGAAACAATAATCTATTTTTAAAAGAAAACAAAAAAAATAGAAGAGTCCTAATCTATTTAGGTAATCTAAATTCAAAATAAAGAAACACAAAATCAATCAGAGTCCAAAATAAACTCAAAAATAAAATCCCAAATTAACTCAGACTTGGGTTGTTTCTCGTCTGGCAGTTGACCGCTGGCTATGCTCAGCATTGCCGGTCGACGGGCGGTCAACCGATTTTGAGATTTCTCTCTCTGATCTTGCACCTGATTCTGGTCGGTCGAATGGGAGACTGACTCCTTTTGCTCTTCTGGTTGGTCAACCGCGGCTTGAATTTTTCTTCTTGTTCTCTGTTGTCGAGCGGTCGACCGTTGTCTTCAGTTGGTTTTTCCGGTCGACTGTACGGTTGACTGGGGCTTGCTTCTGAGCCGTGGTTGAGCCTTGATTTGTGGCTCCGCCTTCCTATATCAGTCCCTCTCTCTTCAAAAGAACTCATCCTTGAGTTTCAATCAAGGAAATGTTGAACGCTGTAATCTTGAGCAAACTCATTATGCAGAAAAAGATCTTCAAAATCATGGAGAATAAATGTACCATGATGTTGATTATCTTTCATAGGTGGTAATATTTCCAAACGCTCGTCGTGCCCTACTCCTTCGGACTCTTCCAATGCTGGTTCCACCCTCTCGTGAATTTCAGCGAATAGGATGTGTAACGCCCCGATCCAGGCGGATACGGAGACATTACTGCAACGTATATACGCAAGTCAGAAGTACCTTCACGTATATACGCTAAGCATCAGTACAGGCAAGAATCAGAGTACGGAAGCAAGCGGTGCATTATACATTCCAACATATGAGTACATTTACAAAGTTATCACCAGAGGTGATCCAATATTACATGAATATTACAACACCGATATGCGCAATTGCGAGATTACAAGCAGATGTACAAGAATGAATAGTACAAAAGGGCACTCACGAGTTTACAATAGGAAAACTCGAGAGGCACACAGGGGGCCTGGAAGGATAGAGCTCTGAACGGTCTGCTGGAGATCCACGCTACCGCTGCGCCACTCTGATCAGCAACTGGGAGAATCCACACGCTCCAAGCTCCATGACCTGGACATGAGAATCCAGGGGAGTCAGATGAAACTCCCCAGGCGAGTGTGATACAAAAGCCAAGTGGCGAGCAAGGGTAAGCACATGGTATAGTGATAAAACCAAATAAAGCCGAGGACGAGCAAATCTGATTGTATGGTTTCAGATCACGGCTCCATAAGACTAGTACGTCGAAGGAATAATCCAAACAAGGAAACCCTCATATATATACCTTGTCTTATGTCACCATAATCCAAGCACATACAATCCGACTGCACTCAGGGCATGATAAGAAAATAAGCAGGAGGCAGGTGGATACAAGGGATAAAGCAGAGTGTGAGCAGTTAATACGATAATACTCATAAAACCGGAAATCCGAGGTAAAACCAGCACAAGCAATATGGTAAGGAATGAAAGGGCATTATATAAGCTTAAGCTACGGCCTCATGAGACTAGTACCTCGAGGGAGTAATCCAAACAAGGAAACCCTCATCTATATACCTTTATCTCATGTCACCGTAATCCAAGCGTATACAACACCCACAATTAGCGTCTTATTATTGTTATTAGTATTATACTCGTCTTACCCTGATATCTAGCTATGTGAACTAGCGTCCCAGCACACATAGATCCATATCCGAGTAAAGCAAGGTTGTTATTGGAAACCAGCGGGGGTATCAACGAACTATGTTTACAGTGGGTCCCGTACATACCCGGGACCACGGCCCAGGATGTTCCGCTGCTTGGTGACGGAACCTGCCGCAAGGCTAACAGGAGGGACTTGTTGTATGCCCTTATCATGATTCAGGAGGAGGGAGCCAGCACTCCCTCGGTCGCCTGGAGGCCCACAGGTCAGACCGGAAGTTTTAGTTGCACAACATGCCTAATACCACTGTAAA
The DNA here is from genome assembly GCA_038442645.1 of Agave tequilana. Lineage (NCBI taxonomy): Eukaryota > Viridiplantae > Streptophyta > Magnoliopsida > Asparagales > Asparagaceae > Agave > Agave tequilana. The sequence goes on along the minus strand of JAVJIF010024449.1, from coordinate 9,156 downwards.
CACGAACACGTATTGATAGCCGCACGTTTCCCCCGACCCGATGCAAGTTGTTCCTTTATGAATCATTAGATTAATTATCAATTTACGGGAATAACAAGAGCAGGACATGATCAGGAATTCAGGAGTTCAGGTCACTGTATATAATACAGGATAACAGGTCACTGATCATGCTACAGGATATCAGGTCACTGTACATAGTACAGGATAACAAGGCAGGGTTCCCGTAAGTGTGATAATCACAGGTCAAGTATATCATGCTGGGTGCCAAGTGATAGCATGACAGGAGATTGATATTAGACAGGTAACCAGTCATGTCAAGAGATTGATATAAGTCTGGTGGCAAGTCATGTCATAACCAGGGTCTTGCCAAATAGTAGCATGTCAGGTGTTAGATGATAATACATCAGTTGACAGGTGATATACATGTGTTAAAAGTAATATGAAAACGACAAGTAGTATAGACAGGTGTCAGGCATGCAGTAATGGCATGGGGTAGAATAGTAGCTGAGCACAATCAAAGTGGAGCGGAACAAGCTGGAAGTACAGACAGCCAACAGTATTTAACACTGGAGCGTCTGGCGAGGTTACCGGGACGACTCGACTGAAGTACGAGCAGTAAATCCGGCAGCAACTCGCCTAGACGAATCTAGTGGTAAAGCGCTGAAACGCTGACCATGATAACCAGGCGGAGCTGAACAAGCTGGAGGCATAAGCAGCGAACCGAGTTTAGACACTAATACGCTCTGCGAGGCTACCGGGGCACTCGGATTAAGACACGAGTGGGGAATCCGGCAGCAACTCGCCTAAACGAATTTAGTGAATAAAGCACTGAGTGCTAAGCATGCTCACCAGGCGAAGCTGAGAAACCTGACGATCCCAATCACGCCTCTTTCGAGACAGTGAGGGACCGGAGGCTGAACTGAGAGACCTGCCGATCCCAATCACCTCTCTTTCGAGATAGTGAGTGACCGGAGGTTGAAGGGTCCGGAAGCCAAGTATGGTATAAGGCAGTACAATACATCACAGGCATGGTATGAGTACAAGAAGGAAACTACCTAGTACAAGCATCCGTCACAGAGCAATACATGTCCAGATATAGGCACTCGGCCATACACAAATACAGGGACTCAGCCCAATACAAAATACATGGAAACAGGGAATAAAATATATGTCGACCAAATGGAGGCGAGAGCGAGAACACTCGCCTAAATCACCGGAAAGCTGAAAACTCTGAATCCATAAAACTCGCGCACGCGCCATAATTATAATAATAATAAATATTTAGAGAGAAGAAAGTGAAGAGGAGAGAGGAGATACAGGGAGACGCGGGTTGGAAAGTGAGACGCGGGGGTTGCAGACGCGGGAGACGCGTCGCAGGAATAGCAGACGCGGGAATCACAGACGCAGGAAGGAAATAGCAGACGCGGGGTTCGCGTCGCAAGAATAGCAGACGCGGGATAGCAGACGCGGGATTCGCGTCGCAAGAATAGCAAACGCGGGATAGCAGACGCGGGATTCGCGTCGCATAGATGCCTCAAACGCGGGATCTGCGTCAAGTGCAGACGCGAGGGAAGCGCGGACGCGGACGTGGGTTCTGCGTCGCGTCAATACAGAAACGCGCGGAGCGCGTTAAGGGATTGCCTAGACGCGGGGTGAGATCCGCGTTAGGAAAGTCTTGGCGAGGAAAATCACTCGCCGACAAGATTCCTTTGCCGCGCCCGATGAAGGGAGATTCGGCCCCAATCCAAAAGGAGGGTACCGGCCCTAAGTCGTGTCAACGCAGAAGAAGCGCGGCCACAATCCAAAAGGAGTGGCCGGCTCTTGAGTCTTGCCGACGAAGAAGAGCACGGCCCCAATCCAAAAGGAGTGGCCGGCTCTGAAAGAGTCATGTCCAAATGGAGAAGACGAATAGGAAGAGGAACCAGGAAGAGAGAGAGGAGAGAGAAAGTTGTAGGAAAAGAGAGGGAAAATGAGGTGTATTATGAAATAAAATTGGGATTTAAAGGAGTGGGGTATTGATGTAAATAGAGGGGAAGTAGTTTTAGGAATGTGGTGGGGGTATTTTAGGAAAGAGGGGAATTGTTTTTATTTAGGGAATGAAATGAAAGGAAAAAGGAAAGAAATAAAAGGAGAAAGAAAGAAAGAATGAAAAGGAGGGGGAGTGGGGGTGGCCGGCCGGTCACTGGCCGGCGCCGGCGGCCTGCGGCGGCGGGCGCCGGCGGGGAGAGGGCGGCGCGCGCGCGGGTGGAGAGGAGGGAGGAGGTGTTGGGTCTTCTTTGTTTGGGTTGTTGTTGGAGATGGTTGTTTTGATGGAGGTGGAAGGTGATGGTGGTGGTGGTTGTGGTGGTTGTGGTGGTGATTGGAGGTTGTGGGGAGTTAGAGAAGGTGGAGGAGGTGATGATGGAGTTGTTAGAGTGGTGGAATTGGTGGTGGTGAGGGAGAATTTGGAAGAAATTGGAGGTGGGAGATGATGGGTTCTTGGAGAAATTGAGGAGAAGGAGGAGGAATTTGGGGTTGTTGATGGTGGAGGAGTATTGTGGGGTGTTGGGGGATGCGGGGTGGCGGCGGCTAGGCGGCGCCGGAGGCGGCGGCGACGGTGGGAGCGGTGGGGGAGTGGGGATGCGTAAGTTGAGTGTTGGAGGTTGAAGATGAAGTTGTTTTATTTTGGAATTTTTTGTGGTTTGCAAATGAAGAATGAAATGGGTATTGATTTATTTGAGAAGGAGATGGTGAAATAATAAAGGGAAATGGTGGTGGTTGCTCCCTGTGCTCAGCCATGCCCTGCTCTCCCCTTGCCCTGCTGCGTTGAGGAGATGGGAGTGGGTGAAGGAAGAGAAAAGAAAGAAGAAAGGAAGAAAAGTCAAAGGAAAAGAAATTAATTAAATAAAATAAAATAAAATAGTTAAAAATCTTATTATTAAGTAATTTATTTATAACAATTTCTGAAAGTATAGGTAGTGGGGTAGGGAAGGAAAAAGCACTGAAAGTTAAGACCGGTAATAAATATTATTATTTAATAAGGTGAAAATTCGACTGTTTCAGAATCCTTCCGAAAAATTCTCAAAAATAGCAAATATTATTCTAAGATGCTCAGTGAAATCGGATTCGAGAAATTCAATGTAGATTCAAATTAAAAATCCTGTAATCTTCCGGCGGTACCGGTCGACACCAAAATCGGTGGATTTTCGATAAATTCTGAAAAATCTCAAAAAATGAATTTAGATAGAAAATGAAATTCTAGGAAGTAAAGTGAAAGCCGTTTATAAAAATTCAACTTCATTCGAAAACTAAAAATCCGGGAATCAGTCAGCGATACCGACCGACACCAGTTTTGAAGATTTCCAATTTAATTCAGGAAAATTCCAGAAAATCATAGAAAAATCTAAAATATTGGAAAACAGTATTTAAAACTGAAATCGGTCAATTTGGGAATAACAAAAAGATCAAATTGAGAAGTCTACTAGGATCGAGTCCCCGGTTCAGACTAGGGCTGACTCCGAGTTCACAAATCCGAACCCAAGGCAATACGACCATATGAATAATTCATAATACAAAACAAATACAGGAAGTAAATTAAAAATACGATTAGAAATACGAATACGCAACTAAGTACGTATTCGGGAACGGGGTGTTACAGGATGACTTCACCTTTGTCAATAAAATAGCTCCTTGCGTGGTTTCCTTTGATTCCATTGAAGATTCGCCTTGGTTGCATATGACTTTTGGTTCCTCTTTTTTGAACTATGTGGAATATGTTGATTGTTGGTTGCAGATAGGTCAATCAATGATGAATCTTCCTGAGTTGATGGCTCTTCAATTGTAGGTTGTTGTGGATTTGCTGTCTCATTCGATCGATATATTCTCATGAACGGTCGAGGTCGAATCTACATCTCTTCTCCTCCAAAACAAAGCTACGGGCTTGTAAAAGTTGTTTCATCTGTCTCCACAATCTTATAGGTGATTTGCCTTGGTACATATGAATGTTTTGCAATTGATTCCACCATGCCGCTGCTCTTCCTTTAGTTTAAAGCCACAAACTCGACATAATATTTATGAAAATATACTCATGTTAAATAGTTCATCAACACTATCAATCCAAAGACTCAATATCAAGATTCTCATAAAAAAAAAATCCCAAATTCATCAAGATTTGAGTATCCTTCTTCTTTGTCACTAATAGAATTAGAAAACCTGCTTCTCCTATTAGGGTTCGAAAATTCACTTCTTTTATTATAGTTAGGATTAGCGAACCTCCTTCGCCTATCATAGGACACCCTTTTATTATCATAACCATCGTCAAATTTTTTGTACTGATAGATTGGATTGTGCAATCCCTCTTTGTAGAAAAATTCATCAAAATGATAGTGATGTAGAGGATACCTTGATGGTGGATGATGTGATGGTGGTTGATGTGATTGACGATCATGTCCCCTTCAGTACATACCATCGGTTAGACTTTGATCATCAATCTTGAGAATCATCCTTTCGATCGCTTAGGCCGTACGATCCAAGGTAGATTTGATAGTGTTGTTCCTCCTTCTAGCAGTGCCCATCCTTATTGAAAGGCCTTGCAATCCATCGTCTCTCCTGCCATCGTCGAAAAGTTGTCGAAGCTTTGATATCACTTGACGCGAGCGGAAAGCGAACAACGGCGGCTAGATCTCGTTCTAGTGATGATGAACCTGAAAGCGCCTTCAGGTAGGGATATTACTCGAATCTACGAGCAAGCGATCCGAATTCATGAACCAAAAATAGACAACTCGAATCTACGAGCAATATATGAAGAAAACTCAAAGTTTATTGATCAAAAAGTAATTAAAAGTTGGATACAAATTAAAGAATTGCCTTTTATTGGCTTAAAAAGAGTAATACTCCTACTAGGAAACTATAATCTGTTTCTAAAAAAATAAAAAGAATTAAAAGAGTCATAATCTATCTTGGTAATATAAATTCAAAAATAAAGAAACACAAAATCAATCAGAGTCCAAAATAAACTCAAAAACAAAATCAACTCGGACTTGGGTTGTTTCTCGTCTGGCCCTCGATCGGGCAGTCGACCGCTGGCTTTGCTCAGCATTGCTGGTCAACCGGGGGACAATCGACCGGTTTTGAGATTTCTCTCTCTGGTCTTGCGCTTGGTTCTGGTCGGTCTACTGAGCGGTCGACCGGGAGACTGGCTCCTTCTTCTGGTCAATCAACCGGGCGGTCGACGACGACCTGGATTTTTTCTTCCCTTGTTCTCTGTTGTCGGGCGGTCGACCGGGCGGTCAACCGCTGTCTTCAATTGGTTTTTCCGGTCGACCATGCGGTCGACCGGGGCTTGCTTTTGAGCCCTAATTGAGCCTTGATTTGTGGCTTCGCCTTCCTACATCAGAGAACATCTCATGTGGAGAGAATGTTCATCTATTTTGTCGTAGGTGGAAGCTATGTAAGTGAATCTCTGAGCACAATTCAGGACAAACTGCAGAATGAAGCTGAAAGTGAGTCGAAGCTCAGCTAAGATGTTGATGAAAGGAGGGGAGGAGATCAGGGACCAGCCTGCGAGCCCATCAGCGCAATACCTGAATAATTCAGTGCTCTGTCTGAGCATTCTCGTGGTATTTGAGTTGGAGATCCCTATCAATGACTCTCCAGCAATGTGGACATTGGAAAACCTCTTCTTGCCCATCAACCGCGGTTCTCCTCCATCATGGTAGACATCGTTTATTGAAATTATCCACATACATGCACGTAGTATACATTCATTCTAGTGTGCCACACACACACACACACACACACACACACACACAGTCATCTGATTCTATGATAGTGATTACTTTCTTGCATTTTATTATGATTAGTTGAAGGATGAACATGGATTACAAAATGGAAGAGGGTCAAGTCAAGCTTGAGGATCACATCAAAGTTCCAAATTTCCCAGCTGGACTAGAATTTTATGATGATTACATGCAGGAATACCTTGAAAAAATAGAAATAGACCTCCTTCCTGAAGATCGTCCCCTGTGGGATATGCATATACTCAAATATCAACAAAGAATGCAGCAGGTGCTGTTGTGTTCAAGCTTCATCATTCACTCGGAGATGGCTTCTCACTCATGTCAGCTCTCTTCAGTTGCGTGCAGAGAGCCGATGACCCTTCTCTTCCCCTCACTTTCCCGTCTAATGGGAGCTCTCATGTTCAGCAACTGGGAGTTTGGAAGAGTATAGCTAATGCCTTTTCGATGTGTATCAATACAGTTCGCGACTTTAGTTCGAGCCTTTTGATGAGTAGCATAATGAAGGACAGTAAAACTCCCGTAAGGTCAGGAGATTTTGGTGTTGAGTCTAGGCCGACCACCTTGTCCCGGCCACCTTCTCTCTCAGTGAAATCAAGCAGATAAAGACCAAGATAGAAGGGGTAAGATCAATTAAGAAATAATTTAAGCTTGTGTTATAATACTTGTCATTTTGACAGTTAAATTTGCATTGGCATACCATATAACAGGTCTCATAGTTTTCTAGCATATTTAATGTCAGGTTAGTATTTTTATTACTGGTGTGTATGCATGCAGGTGCTTATGAACATAGCTAGTTTTATCTAAAAATGAGTAATGTTGATTATCATAAAGAAGAAACAAAATCTAGGCCTTTAAAACCTGTTGTATGGAACCATATAGCATTGAAGTGAGTTCTATCATTTCATTTGATTTCTTAAAAGGCTAATTAGATAATATGTGGTTTTGATTGTTCCAACGGTCCAACTTTAGAATGAATTGTGCCATTAATCACATATATTGGTGTGGACTTCATATATAAATGGTCATATGAGGGATGCCTCCCAAAATTCATTGATTAAATCAGAAAGAAAAGTTTAGTTATTGATTGTCGTGGTACTACTAATTTTGTTCCACAGACAGTGAATGACGTGATAACAGGGATAATTTTCTGGCATCAAATTATATCTGCAAGCTGCAGGCCAAGCACAAAACCTGCAAAGGTGACAGCCCTTGTTCTACTCAACACTAGGGCCATCAAGACCTACCAACCTCCAAAGGCAATGAATCGACCCAATACGAAAGCTCCATGGGGAAACCATTTCGCCTTCTTGCACGTCTCGGTCTCCACACGCAGTGAACTGAGAACGCAGGGCCTCTTGACTCCATACGCCGAGCCAAAAAGATTATAAAGGCAAGAGAAACTCACTGGCATCTATCTCAATGCAGGTGTGCTGGAGCTTATACGAATAAGCAAAGGAACTGAGGTATGTTGCACAGTTAGGTTGTCTATCTTCAAAAAATCTATGATTTTCTTTTCTTTTCTTTTATTGTTTAAGAAACAATTTGAGATTTTGTGCAGTCAAAACTATTAGAACAACATAAAAATAAGACCCAAACTGACAATGTACAAAATACAGAGGGGCGTTTACTTGGAAACATACTGCATTGAGAAACCTGAAATTTTTTATCTGACTGGATTGGAGAGCTTGACAGTACTTAGTATTTCTAATCTTATAAATATACATGTAGGCTGCTGCTAGATACATGTACAATACATTGGCCAACACGAGCCTGGCGATTTCTAATTTGATCGGGCCAGTAGAACAATTTCAGATTGCAGATCATCCATGCAAGAGCTTTACTTCATGGTGGCACGATCTCCGCAGGTAAAAGTTGTTTTCCGTATCTTGCATCACATTTAATATCAATCCTTGAATTTATGTTTCATTTCATTATTTGTGTTACATGTTTGATTGCAGAGCCTGCAGTTACTGTAGTGAGCTACATGGGAATGGTAAAGGTAGCTTTTGGAGCAGAGAGAGATTTCATAAATTCTGAACTTCTTGTATCTTGCATGGAGAAGTCATTTGAAAGGATTTTCGAAGCAGCAGTTGGCGAAAGAACTTAAAACATGATTCTTGTTGGCTCAATTAAGATGTTTCTACTTTCAGACAAATAAATGTGTGCCCAAAATGAGGAAAACCCAAGGATATTTGTTTCATATATGTTTTTACCAGTGTGACAATTTCAGGTGACTATATGAAATAAAGTTAAACAAATACGTGACATAGATTACTCCATATATATTATGTTCAAACCATATAGAAGAAAGAATTTCATTCACTCTATTCTAGTGTATGATATACTCTTGTCACTGATGAAAAAGGTAAATCTGACGCCTCCATGCCCTTTTTCTAACCATTTCACCTCCGAACCTTCTCAATTCGGTTCAATCTAATTGGTTTGAAGAGTTTCAAGTGAAAAATATAGTTGAATAGAAATCAAGATAGGTGCAGAAATTGATAAGCTACAAGTATGCGAGCATGGGCTTTTGGCTGACATTCCTTATTTCCGAGATCAGTGAGGTGCCACATTGAACATGGAAGAGCAACAAAGCATAGTCTACTTGATCTGCGAGGTGCACGTCTTCATCCAGTCAGCTCAGCTCAACAATCAATATTAATAGTTCTCTTTCGAGTTGAGTTCTATGAAATCCCTGCTACCCATACTGGAAATGGTCAACAGGTCATCATCGTCACATCTGTGTGAATGAGATGAGGAGCTTGGACAACTTGTAGAGCAATGAGAAAAGTATTCTCCCGCGTTTGTGGAAGTTAAGAAGAACAGATGTCATTAAAATCAATGGTGTTACCATCTTGGCTTTAAAGGAACGTTGAAAAAATGTTGGAGAAAAAATTAGTTATGTTGATGAACTTTCTGGAGGACTTGGGCATCATCTCAAAAAACTAGCCTTCTAGGTAGAATTCCTCAAATCTTTATATCTTCAAGATCATTCTCATGTCTATCCGATGTGGGATTATTTGTTCGACTCAAATCCCAGCAATCCCCTTGAGTAAAGAGTCTCTCTACACGCTCAACTTTCTTCACAATGGAAGACCAAATGCTCGATGAAGATCCAACTCTTCATTGTGTCACAGGACACACCTTATGTGAAACATCAACTGTAGTTGGCCACTCCTCTACACCATGTGAGTGCCGGCATGACCATTGCAAAAGAACACCACTGTCAAAATATCTCACTTGTCAAATTGCTTTACATGGGCCTACTATGCTCTTATTGTACCAAATGGGGGATCAACAATATCGAACATCACCCACACTCACGACTAAGTTCAGGGCATGACTCTGATACCAATCGAAGTGCCTGGGGGCACCATCC
>JAVJIF010024448.1:0-92463 GCA_038442645.1 Agave tequilana | reverse complement strand
TTATAAGGAATATGTCTCATCCACAGAGGAGCTACATTTGCTAAAGAGAGCGACCCTCTGGTGCAACGAAACCTATTGGGAAATGTTGTGCCACTTCCATATCTGCGGTGACCTGATGGAGGAGCGGGGAATCAAGCAATGTCATGGGCGACTTATCTGTTCCTGGGCTGAATAAGGCTAACCCGATGTCTCGGCTAGCTCCGAGCACTGATGAGAAATTTTTTGAAAGAATCAGTGCATTCACCAGCTCCAATACCACCGATCTAATGAAGATACCTTCAAACCAGACACGGTCTTTGAGAGCTTCCATCATCAAGCCAAGTCCCGATGTCTGATCGGGCTCTGTTGGTGGGTTTTTCTCATGCTGTGGCTAAAGCGATGTGTGGTCCAACGCTACTGCATGAGGTGATCATTGCCGACATGGTGTATCTGGTAGTCCTGCTTGCCCATGGGAAGTCTATCGCTCTCCTTCTAGCGATGGTGGCCGGGATCCAGAGTGGGTTGCACGCGTTAGCAAAAAGCTTTTGCCAGGTGGTAGCAATAGTGGACATAAAGGGCCACCGAGTCACAGAATCTAGCGGTCATCCCCTGGTTAAGACTCCCAGTCCCAGGGTCGATCTCCCATATACATACCTGATGGCCTGGTACGTTATGCATTACCCCTCGCTGATGATGGCGGTGTCTGCCTCCGAAGGTTTTACGCCTTTCATGCAGCGATTGAGAATTCGAGCTGGCTGCAATACTATATGTTCTACATCCGTAAGACGATTCTAAATGGGGTAACTACCAGTTGGATAGGTGCTTCCCTGAGATTTATGACGCGTCTTACGTGGACAAATTTGCAGACCTCGTCAGCCCGGATGGCTTCACTTGGTTATCTTCCAGCGTCTTCTGGTGGCTGATAAATATCCAGCGCGGGTACTTGGTCTTTCGGCAAGGGAACTTCTGCACGGTGGGGCCTTATATGCCTTGTCGGTTCACCCGACAGTTTGGTTATAACCAACTGTATGTCGGCAACCCCAACCCAAACCTTCGCTTTAGTGAGAATCTATTTGAAGGTACTCGGGCATGGTATTATAGCGTAGTCAGGAGGAACTGGAGTTGTCTTTACCCTCCCTCACAAGACGCCCAACTCTTATGCCAGTTTTGGCTTTTGTACATGGTACTTCATGGTGAATAAGGTGTCCGGATTTAGAATAAACACTTTGTGCATTAAGGACATCAAATCCACGTAGAAGGCCCAGGTTAGGACCAAGGGTTGTTAGATGCGAGGGATGACCAAGTTCCAGGAGGTTAGAAGGAAGCGGAAAGAGAGGCCAGGAGGCCAACAGTACAAGAGCAGCTTTGGGGTTAGAGTCTAGAGTAGGAGCCACGGAGGAGCACCTTGTCCGGAGGACTCGACATGCCGTGCTCGAGCGTCCTCGAGCCTCTGCTTTCCAAGGCGAGCTCAACCCAAAGAAGCCATAAAAGGATCTAAGGCTGAAGCTTTAGCCTAGATGCTTGAAATAATTTCTCCTGGTACTGAGGAGCAGGAGGAAGAAGAAGAAGAGGAGGAGGCAGTTCTGACTCTTCATCCCCGAGGTTTGCACAGTAGGGTCCTAGCAATCCTGACGGAGAGAACTTGCAGGCCTATCTGCCATGGCCGACGGGGCCGAACGACCTGAAGAAGTGCCTTAGAGGGCCGAATTTGAAGTTCTGTCACAACATGGAACTTCGATTCAGCCTGCAACTTCTTCGGCTCAGGAAAGAGGGATGGAGGCAGCACAACCGGGTTCTCCTAATATTTTAATACCTACTTCCTAGATTGTGGAGGCTAGCCCTACCACCAGGGTTCTTAGTGGTAAATCCCCGATTATTGAGGCTTCCCGGGTTTAAGTGTTATCGTCATCGGCTGAAGAGCACGACTATTATTCGGGTGAAAAAGTTGACTTCGGCGATGAACCCGCTCTTCCTAATATCAGCAAATTTTCGCATATCTCAGAGGAGGAGATGCAGACGCATGTTCCTGCGATGGTTCCGCCGTCGGAAGAGGTTACTACCACTGAGGGTATTTCTTCTATCCTCCTTAACTATTTTCCCATCAAGTTGGGAAGATGTTTTAACCCTTCATTTGAATCTCTTCTACAGGAGTGGCTATCGGTAGTGAGGTTATGACTTCCTCCCATATTGAGGAGATGATCTAGGAGCTATTCCAGCATAAGGACCTTGAAGTTCCTGCTACTGGGACACTTTTATGAGGGTATAACCACCATGACCGGGAACCCTCATCCCAAGGTGGCCTGCCAGAGGACTTACCGTCTTTGGATCCTCAATTTGGTAAGAGAACAAAGAAGTGCCATATACTCCCGTTTCCATTGTTATTACTAATATTGATGTTATGGTTGAAGAGAGTACTGGGCTAGCTCAAGTGGAGGATCCTGTGGCAAGTACTAACGCAGAGGACTGCGCCCTTTAGACTTTGGTCGGTGAACAAAGTGCTGTGGAGTTTGTCGTTATCCCTGTTGCTTCGGAGGTGTCGGCCATGATCTCAGTGTCGACTGAACCTGCTACTGGCCTTATCTCTGCTTCTAGGAAGGTTGCTTCCGCTTCTGTGGACATTACACGCACCATCGTAGAAAGGGGATCCGAGAGTGCATCAACAGGGCTATCTCCAGTCATGGACATCATGGAAGAATTGGCGCATCAGATGGTACAATATTTCTTCACCTCCATGAAGTCCTACATCAAACTGGTCCTCCTCGGGAGAAGTTCCTTCAAGTTTGTCCAGATGCTTCCTGAAAATTAGATTGAGAATATTTGTCATATTGAAAGCTCAGAGCAAGTTAGAGCATATTTGACGCCGGTCGAACAGCTGGGGATATGCCTAAAGGAACTAAGGACCCTAGAGAAGGCTAGTCTAATGAATGAGGCTTGGTTGATGCTGAATAAGCTCCTCATCGCTTAAAAACACGAGAGGAAAGAGATGGAGGAGATGGCTGAAGAGGCCCGTCATCTCCAAAACTTCCAAGCCAGCTACCAAAGATTGGTTGACGATTCCAGGGAATCCGAGGTCATCACCAAGAGTGCAGAGCAAGTTATTACCACTGCTCAGGGAGCTATTCCAAGGCACAAGCGCTGATTCAAGTCAATGAGCAGAAGCTTGTTGCTATCAGAGAAAGGCTGGAAGAACTGGAGCTGCCAAGAAACTGATCCAAGAAGATCTTACTGCCATTCTTCTAAGTTGGAGTCTCTTCAAGCGTAGCTGGGTACGAAGAGATTTTTCATAGAAAGAATTGCGGTTTAAGCTTGGGCAAAAGTTGAGAAGTCATGCCAGTACGAGATGCAGCGACTCTGGGAACGGATCTATTCTTTGGCGGAGCAGGATTAACCCTCTTCCTTGTATCTTCCCTTTTTTTGTGTAAAACTCCACATGTCAAATAAGAGAGTGTTTGTATCACTTTTATCATTTTGATATAAATAATAGAAGTTCTCAAATTTTTGTCTCGTTTTTATTCCCTCTTGGCATTTGAGAATTAGACGGGCTCTTTGTTGCATGGAAAACACTGAAAACACCTAGAGGGGGTGCATAGGTGACTAGATAATCTAATGATGAATTAATGCGGAATTAAAATATTTATGCAAACTAAAAACTATTGAGTTTGACATACCAAGTATAACACAAGAGTGTAGTCGAATTCCCGGTGAAAGGCTCTGGACTATCTCCTCAAGATTCCTCTAGATAAGAGTTGGGGTTCCACTATGGCTCTCTTGGTTGAATATAAGTGTAAGCAAATAATCCCCAGTATATATCAATTTGAGCACAAGTATATATCAAGCATATAAAGATGAACGCAATAATAAAGCAGCAAGGTATAAACACAAGTGAGAGATAGAGAGAGCAATCGCAAACACAGGAGAATTGTTTCGAGGTTCGAGCACCCTTGCTCTACGTCCCTGCCTTCAATACTATGAAGGATTTTCACTAAAATCGATCTCACCGGATCACTCGGTGCCGCAACACCTACAATGAGTTCACACTAAAACTCCTTGGACTCACTAGTCCCCTCACTTGTTCCCACAAGAACAAACACACGCAAGCACACTAGCTTGCCGAGACCGCACCTCTACACCGAGCTCCTACAAGAACTCGAAACAACACGAACCCGCAAGTTCGTCTCCTCAAATACAAAGTATGAAAACTTTGGTGATCTAAACTCTTTGATCACCTAAAATCACTCTCACAACAACTTTCCTATAGGATTGATATAGCAATGGAAAGCTCAAGTATGTGTGAGAAAAACGATGATTGATTTGGTGGTGAAAAACTTAAGAAATCTCTTTTTCAAAACACTCTTGAAAAACTCTCCTTTTGATATGAAAATATGGCTCTTAAACAAGTGGTGATAAACACTAAAAGATGTATGAAAAACTAGCTTGAAAACTCACTTCAAATTTTGTAGAAAACAGTCCAAGGGAAGCCCCTTTTATAGGCTCCCAAAATGTGGCCGTTAGAGGCCAACTCAGCAGACTGGTCTGCTGTCGGTCGACTGGCCAACAGTCAGATTTCTGATTGTTGTGCCAACGGTCGACCGGTCGGTCGACCGTAAATTGGCAAATGACTCAGCGGTCGACCGCCTGGTCGACCGGGCCATTTTCAGAGAGCAGAGGCTTTCTGGCGGTTGACCGGCCCTTGGCTATGCACGTTTGTGCACATCAGTCGATCGCCCAGTCGACCGGCAGAAGGCCAGTCCAACTAATTTTAGGGATTGAAAACTCGGCCTTTTTCCTTCAATAAAATCCCATAAATTCTCATAAATTCTAAAAAAATAAGTTCAATGATATACTTTGAAATACAAACATGTTTGATTAAAAATCAAAACATATTACAAACATTTTGAACTATTTTTGTAAAATGGAAGTTTTGCCTTAAACAAAAATCTGTATTTTCCAAAACTTCTCCAAATACAAAAACAAGATATTCTAAACACTTTTAAAGCTTAGTGTGTATGGATATGATCCATCACACATGTATGATGAAATATCTATGTTTTTGATAATAAGCTCTAAAACAAATTTTGATAAAAACACATGTATATTTTGAATCTTAAAAACCAAACAAGTATTTTCAAAACGAAAACTCTTTTATGAAAACACATCTAAATCTTGTGTGTGAGTGTATTTGAAACTTAAGCAATTCACCAACTAATCTATCCTTTACATTTTATCTTACAATAAAATCTTGACACTTAAAAACATGACACAAGTCTTCTTGAAAATCTTCTTCTCCTTCTTGACTTGGTCCAAACCTTGATCCAATAAGCTAGACTCCTATTGAGTACTTGATGCAATCTTGATGCGCGAGCTCTTGAATCAATACGTGCTAGCTCCAAAACTTTAACTTGAAATCCTTTGTTGAAACTAGACACCAACTAAGATCTTGATCAAATATCTGACACTAATTAAATACAAGATCATTAGTAGTATAACTACATGAGTTAATCATCATCAAAACTAGAGTGATAGGTCTTTGGGCCAACAATCTCTCCCTTTTTGATGATGACAAAACTCATGGAGTTATATATGCATGGATTAAAGTTAAGCTTCATAGAAGCTCCCCCTTAACTCATGCATAACAATAAACAAATAGATATTTAATGAAGTGTATAAAACTAAACAATATATATGCATAAACAAGGTAAGAGAAACATGCATGAACCAAAAATTCTTCTCCCCAAAAGCTTTCTCCCCCTTTTTGTATAAAAATCATTCTCCCTCTTTTTGTATAAACATGCATAAACTCAATATATGCATAAACTAAGCATGCATATATTAACCCGAAATCATGCTCCCCCTTTTTGTCAATCATCAACAAAGGGGTGAAAAACAAATCAATAATAATGATATATATGTGATATACATTCATGAAGAGGAAGACATAAAGTTAGCTCCCCTGCATACATGCATTACATGAAGAAGGAATGACAAAACCCTAACTCACATAAAGCATAGTATACAATGTATAAGTGGAGATGTTAAGCTCCCCCTACACACGTGTATCACATAACGAAGAGATGTCAAGCTCCTCAATATAAGATATACTCAACATGAATCTATATATAGAAGAGATGTTAAGCTCCCCTTGCATATAGGCAATTCATATCAAAACATTTTTAATACAAAATTTAGATACCACTTGTAAATAAGCAAAATTTTAAGATATCACAAGATTTTGATACCATTTGAAATTGAAAATTTTTTATACCAATTGAAATCGAAACATGTGTAAATTTTGATACCAATGAAAGTAAAATATTTATATTTAGATACCAATTGAAGTATATGATAAATTTTGATTCTAAATAAAAAGATAAAATATTTTGATATCAATTTTGATACCAATTGAAATAAAAGGTAAAACATTTTTGATACCAATTGAAATTGAAACATATTGATACCAATTGAAGTATATAGTAAATTTTGATATCAATAAAAAATATGAAGTCTATTTTGATATCAATTGAAGTACCACTTGAAAGTAATGCATAAGCTCATTAAAATACCAATTTGAGATACTAATTGAAATCAAGATTTAAGTCAAGCTTAGCATAAACATAATTTGTGCTTTAAACATGTAAGGATATTATTAATCAAGCATAATTAAATAATATATATGTATGAAAATGAAAATACCAATTGAAATTGATATTATTTGAAATTTAGAAGAATGCATATATAGAAAACATGTATGAGTATACAAAAGTGAAATGTCATGAAGATCATGTGTATTACTCATATCTATCCACCCTAATCATGCACATGATAAAAAGATTTTCAATAAGGCTTACAAGGCATGGTCGCCCATCCGTCCGCCCTTTGGTAGGTAGGGGTTTTCAAAAATAAGAGTTTGAAAATATTTTAGCATAGTTTGAAAACTCTAACCAATTGAAGAATAAATAACTAGTTTAAAGTAATTATTTTTGAAAAACTAGTTAAGGATCCTTCAAACATGAAAACGAATCATATATATCTCATGAAGCATACCAAATATACAAGAGTTGACACTCAAAATCTATAAAGCTTAAAAATTCTCATGAAAATAATGTCATCAGTAAACAAAATGAAGTGTGAGTGCACAAGAATCATGTAATTAGCATTTTCATGAAATGATCAATAAGGCTCAAAAACTTCAAACATATGAAAATTACAAAAATTTATTTTTCATTTAAAAACAAACATTAAGGTATATGTATGTTTTATCAAGACTAACATATATATATATATCCTAAACACAAATGAGTCCATAATGTTAATTTGCATGAAGGCAAGTGACTCAAGGATATACATGTCTATTTATTAATTTTAGACAAGAAAACATATACATGAAGCAAACATGCATAAAAATAGGGAAAACAAGTGTAGATGAAATAATCATCAAAATTAGGTTATAAATGTACATGTAATGAGTACAAATGAACAATGAAGTACAAACATATAAAAATTAAGTGTTGCTCACTATTTGTACAAGTATATACACAAGTTTTAATGAAAACTACATCTAAACAAGTATTCACCACATAAAGCACGATACCAAAACATGCTAAAAATATTATGTAAAAGCATGTAAACTAAATGGGAGTTTAGAGATAGTTACCAAACCATATGAACTATTCTCTAAGTCTCCAAAACATGGTGGTTCTCCCACCAAACTTTCTTGATAGTGATGCATCAATTTTTAGTGTCCATCAAGCCTATGCATTCACCACCAAGGCACCAATCCTCTCACGTCATGTGAGGCCCCACACCTACATCAAACACAAGAAGTGGGGATTTTGGTACCCATTTTCTTTTGGTCTATGGGGGTTAGCATTATTTGGAACCCAAACATTTTTATTAGCAAAATTAATATGGCTTATCTTATCAAAACAAAACTTTGCTAAATGGCCTTTGCGGCCGCAATGTGTACACTTGTACACTCTAGTATGCACATGAGAATGAGTATGATCACGATGTGCAAAGTGTGCATATGTGTGCCGTGGGTGATGTGTATGTACATGTGGAGCTTGTTTCTTTTGAAACAAGGTTTCTAATTTATTATGATTAAATGCACAATTGCTCAAGGTTGAGCTTAAACAATCTATTCTATTTTTCGAGAATTTAATCTTATTTTTTATCAATGGTGGCATGAAAAGTATGGTGAGAATGAGAATCAACATTCTTTTTCTTTTTAGAAACATTTTTCTTTTCTTTTTCAACAAATTTTCTTTTCAAAGAGTTGTTTTCATTTAAAGCAATCTCTTTTTCTTTTTTCACCAAATTAATTTTATTTTTTAAGGAATTATTTCCTTCACAAAGATCATTTAATTTAGAAAACAAGGAATATTCTCCTTTTTCAAATCTTCATTTTCTGTTGAAACGTTTTCAAATTTATTTTGAAAGGAATCTTTTTCTTCTAAAATAGAATCATATTTCTTTTTCAATTTCTTATTATCCTTTTTGAGCAAATCATATTTTTCAAGAAGACGTTGACAAAAAAAAGCAAGATCATCATAAGACATGTCAACATGCTCATCAAGCTCGGATTCGGAATTTATCTCAATGGAGTTATCCCCTTGGACCATGTAGAACAAGTTGGAAGCATCACTTCCATCATCCGAGTTGCTTCCCGTATAGTATTGCTCTTGTTCGCCAAGGGAGACTATAGTGTTCCATACTACAAAAGCCGAATCAAAGTTAGAAACCCTACATAAATAATCATCATTTAGGGTTGACTTTAAGGCTTGTATGGCTTTTGTATTAGCCTCTAGATGTTTGCTATTTAAACAATATGAATTTTTAATAGTGGCAAAATAAACATGAATACCTAGTGCTTTGAGGTACATTGACATCTTAACTTTCCAAGTTTGGATGTTAAGAATATCAAACATGGGAGGTGACATGAAATCCATGTGTGTGTAAACAAATATTGTGATTAGCTAAAATGAGGATCTTTAACTCTAGATTTTAAGATCCAAATCAAGAGCACCAAGCTCTGATACCAATTGAAAACACCTAGAGGGGGTGAATAGGTGACTAGCTAATCTAATGATGAATTAATGCGGAATTAAAACTATTTATGCAAACTAAAAACTATTAAGCTAGACATACCAAGTATAACACAAGAGTGTAGCCGAATTTCTGGTGAAAGGCTCTGGACTATCTCCTCAAGATTCCTCTAGATAAGAGTTGAGGTGCCACTATGACTCTCTTGGTTGAATACAAGTGTAAGCAAATAATCCCCAAGCATATATCAATTTGAGCACAAGTATATATCAAGCATATAAAGATGAACGTAATATAAGCAAGCAAGATATAAACATAAGTGAGAGATAGAGAGAGCAATCACAAACACGGAAGATAGAGAGAGCAATCGCAAATAATCCCCAAGCATATATCAATTTGAGCACAAGTATATATCAAGCATATAAAGATGAACGCAATATAAGCAAGTAAGATATAAACATAAGTGAGAGATAGAGAGAGCAATCACAAACACGGAAGAATTGTTTCGAGGTTCGAACACCTTTGCTCTACATCCCCGCCTTCAACACTATGGAGGATTTCCACTAAAATCGATCCCACCAGATCACTCGGTGCCGCAATACCTACAACGAGTTACAGTAGAACTCCTTGGACTCACTACTCCCCTCACTTGTTCCCGTAAGAATAAACACACGTAAGCACACTAGCTTTCCAAGGCCGCACCTCCACACCGAGCTCCCACAAGAACTCGAAACAATACAAACCCGCAAGTTTGCCTCCTCAAATACAAAGTATGAACACTTTGGTGATCTAAACACTTTGATCACCTAAAATCACTCTCACAACAACTCTCCTATAGGATTGATATAGCAATGAAAAGCTCAAGTATGTGTGAGAAAAACTAGGAATGATTTGGTGGTGAAAACTCAAGAAATCTCTTTTTCAAAACACTCTTGAAAAACTCTCCTTTTGATATGAAAATATTAGCTCTTAAATAAGTGGAGATAAACACTAAAAGATGTATAAAAAACTAGCTTGAAAACCCACTTCAAATCTTGTAGAAAATAGTCCAAGGGAAGCCCTTTTACAGGCTCCCAAAATGTGGCTATTGGAGGCCAACTCAGCAGACTGGTCTGCTGTCGGTCGACCGCCTGGTCGACCGGCCAACGGTTAAATTTCTGACTGCTGCGCCAGCGGTCGACCGGTCGGTCGACCGTAAACTGGCAAATGACCCAGCGGTCGACCGCCGCCGGTTGACTGGGCCATTTCCAGAGAACAGAGGTTCTCTGGCGGTCGACCGTGCGGTCAATCGGCACTTGGCTGTGCACGTTTGTGCACATCGGTCGACCGTCCGGTCGACCGGCAGAAGGCCCCCAACTAATTTTAGGAATTGAAAACTCGGTCTTTTTCCTTCAATAAAATCTCATAAATTCTCCAAAAATAAGTTTATTGATATACTTTGAAATATAAACATGTTTGATTAAAAATCAAAATAGATTACAAACATTTTGAACTATTTTTGTAAAATGGAAGTTTTGCCTTAAACAAAAATCTGTATTTTCCAAATTTAATTTTTCCAAAACTTCTACAAATACAAAAATAAGATATTCCAAACACTTTTAAAGCTTGGTGTGTATGGATATGATCCACTATACATGTATGATGAAATATCTATATTTTTGACAATAAGCTCTAATATAAATTTTGATAAAAACACATGTATATTTTGAATCTTAAAAACGAAATCGGTATTTTCTAAAACGAAAACTCTTTTATGAAAACACATATAAATCTTGTGTGCGAGTGTATATGAAACTTGAGCAATCCACCAACTAATCTATCCTTTACATCTTATCTAAAAATAAAATCTTGACACTTACAAACATGACACAAGTCTTCTTGGAAATCTTCTCCTCCTTCTTGACTTGGTACAAACCTTGATCCAATGAGTTAGACTCCTCTTAAGTACTTGATGAAATCTTGATGCGCGAGATCTTGAATCAACACGTGCTAGCTGCAAAATTTTGACTTGAAATCCTTTGTTGAAGCTAAACACCAACTAAAATCTTGATCAAATATCTGACACTAATTAAACACAGATCATTTTTACTATAACTACATGAGTTAATCATCATCAAAAGTAGAGTGATGGGCCTTTGGGCCAACGAACACAACTTTCACCATCGCGACCCTTGACTATTATGGAAATACAATCCTTAGTCACTTGTTGAGACATGACTGTGAGTTATAGAGAGGAAACTCAGGCAGTACTTGAGTTGTGAGTGAGACGCAGCCCTGACTTGTGTGGGAGATGTGACTCTGATCTTTTTGAGAGGAATGCGACTCTGAATGGTTGAGAGCGGCTCTGAACTGTTGAGAGAAACGCGGCTCTGAACTGTTAAGAGAAACACGGCTCTGAACTCTTGAGAGAAACACGGCTTTAAACTTTTGAGAAAAATGTGACTCTGAACTGTCTAGAAATGCAGGCCTGAGTTCTTCAATTTGATAGAGGGTACGCAACCTTAAGGCTTGTGAAGGGACGCGAACTTTAGAATGCCGCCTTCGAAGCGTCGCATGCAATTTGACGTGAAGATCTCGCTGGATCTTTCAATACAAAGTCGGGGTTGACAGTTGGGGACGCATGTCATTGGGATTTCCTAGAGTAAAAATCCACGTGTCTCATCCATACTAGATTTGATATTCGCTTAGTGGATTAAGGCTATTAATTTTAGCGTTTAAGAATGGCTTTGATTTTTATGCCATTAATTAATAGCCATTTAGCGAGTCTATAAATAGGCCATAGCCTCTTAACAGTCATTCATCTTGACTGTTTTCCTTCGCGAGCATGTACTCTGAAGAACTCCATCTTGATAATTCTACTTCAAGGGCCTCCTTCAAGGGTATGTCTCTGAAGAACAAAAAGAACCCAAAGCTTCAATACTTTCTTACAATCTTCTTTGAAGACTATCACTGTTAAGTGATTTCAAGATTAAAAAGTATTACTTTAGGAGCTTTCCTGGTCGTGCCTTGATGAATGAAGTCCAACTTCTAGAGAACTTTTCTTTAGGTACGAAATGGCCTTTGCCATGTTAAGGCTCAATTTCCTTGGAGTTCTGTCGTCACCGGCCATGAAGAGACTTTGTCTCTTGATCCCTTCCTGAAACCTCTTTCTTGAGATTCATGCGTCCATGCTCTATAAACGCACCTTTCATGTTAATTGATGAAACATGAGCTTGTTGACTTCTAAGTCTCATGTTCTTCAGACGCGAGCATGGTGAACTCCGTGTTTTGGGACTTGAAACGTGAATTTTGTACATAAGCCTCGCATTTGGGGTTCATGACTTAGAAAACTTTAAGTCTACTCTTTTGAGATTTCTGAACGCGAATGTGACAAGCTCCGCGTCTGCATCTTTGATATATGTCACGCGTCTCGATTATCAGACGCCAATCTAATACCAGACTGTATTTGGATCCATATTTTCTATCCCTGCGTCCGCGAGATTTGCGTATGAAGTTCATGACTTCAACCCCGCGTTTGTGCTTCTGGCTTTCTGTTTCTGTCTTTGCAGAATTTTAACCCTTGGGTTTTTTTATTTCTTACAGGTCTTGGCCATATCGATGGTGCTGGTTCTAGTGTCTTTGCTGCATCCATTGGAGGATATTTAGAACGTCTAGCTTGTTCATTGGCGAGCACTTGGGAAGTCAGAATTTCTGTCTAAGGGCGAGGAAGATCCGCGCGGTTGTCAATACACATCAAGACATTATTGGACATGATGCACTAGTAATATCTCGGATCCTTCCTGATCACAATGAGCATGGCACATTTGAAGGTCACGGGTAGAGGACGTCACCAGTAAGGTCTTAGATCCTCCCTTTATCAATCTTGCTCTAAGAAGTGACAACGACAAAAACCCATGCTCATTAGATGACTTTCTGGTGGTGGAGCCTCTTATTAAGCGAAGGATTACAGCCTTGCGAGGACCTTGGCACCAGTTGGTCAGATGGAATCAGAATGCTCCCTTGCATTTCGACCTGAAGAAACATCATTGTTCTTAAGAGGAGAGGAAGTTGATATGCTGTTCCCAGCCACAATCAAGAGGATGAGCTTCATGTATCTTTAATGTTTCGAGGAGTGAGTGTAGCCTTTTGCTAAGCAAGAGGGACTTCTTTGTACTCCTTTGTTGTAACACTCAATCTTATTGTATAAGAGAGTGTTTTGTATCACTTTTATATTTTTGAATATCAATAAAAGTGACACTTTTTCTTATCTTCTTATATGTCTTGACTTCCTTTTTGTATTGAAAATCAGACAAGTAGAAGTGATTATCTTTGATTTGCTAAAAGTTTAACATTTTAACTTAGCAAGTCAAAGTTAGAAAATTTTATTTAAAGAATTTAAAATTTTACTGTCAGAGCTGTGATGTTAACTTGACAGGAGTTGAATAATTTTTGTGATCTTGCCAATCTATAGAGGAGAATGACAAATGAAGTTTCATCCCGCGGAGGATTGTGGGCGAGTCTTCATTAGAGGTTTAGTATTAACATAATTAAGACTCAGCTCGGGATTGATGGAAACATCGTTAAAGGTATGATATTAACCTAATAGTGATTTTAAGTGGACCTGCTATTCTATTAATGAGAATAGAAAGTAAGACTAAACTCATTGGGGATCTAGGAAAAATTTTACCATTAGATGTGCGATATGAACTTAACGGATTGGATTAAATCTTGTCAGAGGTGTGATATTAACTTAACAAGGATGTGAGCTAGAGGTGTGATGTTAACTTAGCTCCACAGGAATTTCAGTTTTCATTTGGGAAAACTGAAAATATCACTGTCATAAGTGTAGAGTTAAACTTGACAGTGGAGGTAATGCTAGAGGTGTAATTTTGAACTTTGCACTAGTCATCTCGACTTCGATATGAAAGTTCATGGAAAAGTCATTGTCATAGGTTTATTGTTGAACTTAACAATGAACTGGGTGCTAGAGGTGTGATGTTATACTTAGCATCACCCATCTCAGTTTCGATATTGAAGCCTGAGGAAAGTGACTGTCGGAGGTCTAATGTTGAAATTGGCAGCAACTTAATCACTGTTAGAGGTATAGTATTAAACTTAATAGTAATTTGTCATAGGTGTGATGTTAACATGATAAGAGTTGATTTACGATATGAGAAATTTTGAGGACTTGTCATTCTATTGATGAGAATTGACAAGTAAAGTTTGGAATGTTAGAGGTATAGTGTTAAACTTGACAAGAGTTAATTTGCAATATAAGCAATTTGAGGACTGATCATTTTATTGACGAGAATTGGCAAGTAAAGTTCGGAATGTCAGAGGTGTAGTGTTAAACTTGACAAGAGTTGATTTGCGATATGAGAAATTTTGAGGACTCGTGACTCCATGCAAGGGAGTGATAAGTGGAAGTTTGTACTCTCTGGAGAGTATTAAAACTTTTTCACTGTTAGAGGTGTAGTGTTAACATAGCAGTGATTGAGTTTGTGGACCTATCACTCCATGGGAGGGAATTGATAGGGGATTTTGGTGGAAAACAGAATGAATTGTCAGAGGTATAATATTTAATGTGACAAACATTGATTTTCTAGGGGCATGAGAGGTTTTCTGTTAGAGGTGTAATATTAACATAACAGCAGAGTTTTTTTTGAGTGGGTTTTGTTGTTAGAGGTTTAATGTTAACTTGACTGACTCCACTGGCGATCAAGAGAAAATGGCTTGTCAGAGGTTTATTGTTAACGGGACAAGTCTCTGCTCATTTCATCGTGAAAATGGACACAGGCATTTTTGTGGTCCTACCATTCTGTGGGCGGGAATTGGTAAGAGATTTTAGAGGAGAAGATGGGACCGAGTCCTTTAGGATTTTTAGCAAATCCTTTGCTATCAACAGATTTGGTATACCTTTACCAACTACCGTTTGAGTTGGGCTAGCCATGCTATATCCTTCAACATGATGAGTTGTTGAGAACTTATGTTAGACTTAAAAGCCAAGATTTTCCTCTATCCTTAGCCGTTAGAGGCGTCAGATGTTCATAGATAAACTATAAAAGAGTAACAAGGCTAAAACTAAAGTTTCGTACTTTGTTTCTTCTTTAATGTTTACATCATGCATCATGATGTAACTAGTGTTCGATCGGCTCCACACTGATCGACTGGAATATGATCCGTTGAGGGAAGAAAGAAGCTTTTCTTTGGCGCTCTCCCAAACATCTTGGATTTGAAAGTTTTGATCAGAGGTGTAATGTTAACCTAATCATAGGGAGACTCCTGTCGAGTTCATAAATGAACTAGAGAAGAGTAACAAGGCTAAAATCGAAGTTTCACACTTTGTTTCTTCTTCGATGTTTAATCATGCATCATGATGTAGCCAGCATTCGATCGGTTCGACACTAATCGATTGGAATGTGATCCAGTGAAGGAAGAAAGAAGGTTTTCTTTGGCGCTCTTTCACACATCTTGGATCTGAAAGTTTTGATCAGAGGTGTAGTGTTAATCTAATCATAGGAAGAATCCTGTCAAGGATTATATTTCTTCAAGAATCTGCCATTGATCCGCATCATGAGCGTATCACCGTCTGGGGTTATAAGGCGATATGCTCTATTTGAGTAGACCAACTCCACTAGAAATGGTCCTTCCCATTTGAGCTGAAATTTCTCTTTGGTCTTATGCGTCATCACCATGGGTCTTCTGACAGCTAAGACAAGGTCACCTTTCTTGAAAGTCCGCTCCTTGACTTTCTTGTTGAAGGCACTAGTAATTTAAGCTTGATAGAGCTCGATTTACTGTTGAGCTTGTAGGCGTTTATCATCCAAAGTTTCCAGCTCCTGGAGTCACAGTCTATACTTCTTCTCATTTGTCATCTCCATTGTCAAGGCAACGCATAGAGATGGGATCTAGATTTCTAGTGGAAGTACAGCTTCACACCCGTATACCAAAGAGAACGGTGTAGCTTTCGTCGGGGGTTCTCATTGTCGTGCGATAAGTCCATAAGTATTCACCTAATTTATCATCCCAGTCGTGTTGGCTCTTCGAGACGAATTTTTTGAGAAGTTTCCCAATCATCTTGTTGAAAGCTTCTGCCAGGCCGTTAGCGACTGGATAGTATGTCGTTGAAGACACACTCTGAATCCTGAACTTATTGCAGAATCTTTGGAAGGCTTGGCTAATAAACTGAGGCCCATTATCATGGACAATCTATCATGGCCCGCCAAAGCGGTAGACCACATGATGTTTAATGAACTTGATTACGTCAGATACCTTTACCTCCCTTAAGGGGATAGCTTCAGGACATTTAGAGAAGTAATCAGTTATGGCTAGGATAAACCTATGTCCTTGGATGAAGGTGGGCTGATAGGACCAACCACATCCATTCCCCATGATAGTACACATATTTTGCATTCTTTTCATTACATTCCTACATTTATCGTGTAATAAATCTGCTAATTTCCTTGTCTTAAATATTTATTTTGCAGAAGATAATAATGAAGAGAAAGAGAATTAAACCAAATAAATACTAGTTAAAATCAGATTTAACTGGATCTATTTGGTTAGCTAAGGATGATCCCAGATCTAGTTAGAACAAATCAAGGATTGGGGCAAATGTTCAGCTGAAGATCAGAGCAAATCAGACTGGATACAGTTTAGCATTTTAATCATATCGTTTGCTACTGAATCTCAAATCTGATGATTCAAGATGCTACAGAAAGAAGACTTAAAGTTCTACAATTCTTCTGTTGATCACTCATTCTAATTCTATCATCTGTTAAGCATATTCAGCACTCAACACGTCATTAAGCTGCAGAACAGAATTCTGGATAAATCCAGTATGGAGATAAGAGGAGGATTCAAATTTCAGAAAAGCCAGCTTTCCTATCTTTATACTCCTCTAATCTCTGCTATAAAATACCTGCAATCTCAAAGGCAAGGGGAGGAAGAGGAACACCACTTCAGAGGGAAGCACCATCTCAGAGAGAGCTTTAGTTTAGGTTTTTCTTTTCTTCTTCAATGTAATCTTCATTTTCTTTATTTTATTTTATTTTTAGGCTAGAGAGTGTTACATGATCAAAAGAGAGGAAGAGTTATTGTAGAGTGACACTATTGTAATCTTTTCTTCAAGAAGCCTATATTGAAGGTGACAATCAATGGAGGTTCATTGTGCTCAATCTCGCCGAAGCCTTTCTTTCCTTTCTTCTTTTCTACTACTTTGCTTTACTCGATGCGAAGGTAAATTTCATTTATGGTTCAACAGTAGAGGTAAATATTCTTCTTTTTCTTTTTATTTCTAATCTTTGCATTTTTTATTTCTAATCTTTGCATCACACTTTTCTTTATCTCTTTTTGGTTCCTTTTATTTTTATAAGTAAAACAACAACGATACCATCATCTCTTCTTCTACCATCTTCTTCTTAACTTAACATTTTTATTTCTTTTTATTAACTGAGAAGATAAGTATTAACTAATTTTGTAAATTAAAAGAAGAAACTTACATAACGCTTCTATCGCTGTCCCTCCCTGTGGATCACGACCCGTTAGCCCTAGGCTATACGGTAGAATTGAGGACCTAGCACTGTTCCTAAATTTCTGTTATTTTTTGTGCAGGTTTGGCTCGATCAAAATTTTGGCGCCGTTGCCGGGGAGGGACGGTAAGTAATTCTCTTTAAGGTTTACATTTTTGGTTAACTTTCTTCTTTGTTTTTTTTTGGTACAGATTTAACAACAAGGAATTCTTGCTGCAGTGGACACATAAGTGGCCTTAGACTCCGCTCAAGAAAGCAGAGCCAAGAAGCCCTCAGATTTGCTACATTCCAGTGGCAAAACTGAGTGAACTACTAACCTGTATTTTTGCAGGTTGGCTGATTTGAAAATCTGAATTTCTGTAGCATTTATCTCCTTGTTTGACTCACTGTATATATATTTCTAATACAACAGTAAAAAGTTGATTGTAAATGCTAAAAATGATTTAGACTTTGCATTTAGGCACGCGTCTAATTCATTACATTTTTTATTTACTGTTGAAGAGTGCTGGAGCAAAGGTTTGTGTGCATAGCATCTAGTATAAGAACACTTTTGGATTGTTTACATTGCTTAAGTGTTGCTTTTCTTGTACACTGCACTAAATTGATCTAAGAGCTTGTCCTATAAACAAGATAAGGTGGGGAAGTCATTACCCTCCCTTAGCCCACAAACAATCTCCTCACTCACTAACCCAAGCCTAACTAAAAATGAGTAGACGTTGGCCCTAGGGACATCTCGGACTCAATTAGGAGATTATCCTAAGGGGGAAAGGTGTTGAATTTGACTCCTACCAAATCAGTGTCTAGGAAGGGGATTAAGGGCCGAAAGCCCAAAGGTGGTGGTTACTTAATTAAGGAACGTCTTTGACGGATAACCTCCCACCAATCTTACCCTGACCTGGCTGATTAGCTTGTGGTCAAAGTCTGCATTATACCTCCTGTGGATAGTCTAAACAGTTAGGAGTCGTCTAGGTCTAAGCTCTATCCTAACATAGGTTAGATTTTTCTTATTTTCTTGTTTGTTTATTTTTTTGTTTTTTTTGTTTTTGTGAAAATAGATTATAATTACAATTATTCTGATTATAACTCAAATCCATATTTCACCCCAACCTCTTTCAGTTCGGATATTACCAACCCGGCATTACATAACTCTAACCAATCAAGTATGCCAGATTGGTCTTATCCGAATCAATATATACCTCAATCCCAGTACTATGAACAAGAATGGGACAATCATCACCACTCTTCACCGAGTCAGTGGGGATACAACTCCCCCGAGTCTTACTATCAACAACCTTACCAACAAACAGCTTCATATAATCCATACCAAGACCAACCTATAGAAGAGAAATCTTCTTTAGAAAAGACATTTGAAGCCTTCCTTGAGTCCACACGACAAGTACAAATCATAGCAGACTCAATTCTCCCAAACAATTCCCAAATCCAAGATCCTTACTCTAATTTCCAAGTCCAGCCACAACAAGAAGAACCTGTTGACTTCGAAAAGAATATGGAATTCATGATTCAGTCCCAAAATAATTGTGTTCAATCCCAAATGGATCGTCTCCAATCTCTCAATAGGCTAGAAGCAAAAGTGAGTCATTTGGTTAAAATAATTAATGATAGGAATGAGAAAACTCTACCTAACACATTTTCAATCACTCCTGATTCTCCTAGCCATATTGACGAAGAATCATGGTATCTTGGAGATTTTAACCAAGATTCGATTTCACCACAAAACTTTGAACTTGACCAATATCAACCCATTGATAAATTGGCAAGTTTTTATTTCAATGAGATTGAACTTGAAGATGAATGTGATACCGATTCTCAATATTGTGATTCAGTTCCACTTTTTGAATCTATGTTGACTCTAGTATCCTTACCCGATTCGGACTTAATTCTGAAGCCAACACTGATTCCTATCCCTATAGAGCTTGAACATGAACCACTTATTCTAGATAGTCACATTCCATTATTGGGAAATGAATGTGAATTTGAATCCTATGATTTGGACCAAATCCATGAACCAACTCCGACTCTCGAACCTAAACTTGATTTGAGTTCTATTCCCGAGTCAATATCGGTTTCTATTCCCTTCATTGTTGAGCCCAAATCATCCATTCAACAAAATCACATTCCATTGTTGGACCAAGGTTTAGATCAATATGACTCTGTGATGATATCCCAAGACTGGTCATATAACCGGAAAAATTTTCATGCTAGGATCTTGCATGATCCTGTTCATATTGGGGATTATAAAAATAATAATAAGAAAGAGGTGATAAAGGTGGGTTTCATGAAAATCCACAATATCTAGATTGGGCAGAAACGCTTGGCCCAATCAGACCTCCACCGGAACCACCACCTTAAGGTAATATTTTTCTTCCCTTTCTTCTTTTTCATGCATCTATGCATTAATTCATACATTGAGGACAATGCATGAGATAGGTGTGGGGGAGGGTCTAACATAACTTAGGTTTTTTCTTTTTATTAAAAAAAAAGAAAGAAAAAAATTAACACTTTCTTTACTTTTAAAAATTTTTTGAAAATAGAAACAATATTTTGACATATTTTTTGTAAGAAATTAAGTCAATTTTAAGGAATAGGAAAATCATAATTAGGATTTCTTATACTTGATCAAAATAAGATTATTTGTTTGATTTTTAGGGTTAGGAAGATAATTTGTCAAAGTAATTTAGTCTTGATCTTTACCTTGATGAAGTATGCACACCTCATACACTTATACACTTAGGGTTCAAAAACAAAGATTCTTATGCCTTATAAAAAATATATAAAAAAAAGAAAAAGAAAAAGAAAGAAATAAGCAAATCTAATTATTGATTAGCTAGGTGCTTTGGCCTAAGCAAGCCTTAGTATTTACGCGAAAGATGATTAGATAAGTTAAAAAAAAAATATCCTTTGATTAAGCTGGGTATTTGTGCCTAATAAAGCATAAGTATTCACGCCTAAAGAAGGTCCATATAATAAAATTCTTAGTTTTGTGGCCTTGTTTGCTCGAGTTCTTAAATTCTTAGGGGTGTTTTCTCACCCGGTGCCCTAAGACCGTCTGGTTTGGGAGTCATCGATTAAAGGCTTGTTACATGGGCAGATTAGAAAGCCTAAACTAAGGAATAATACCACCAAATATATATATATATATATAAATAAATAAGGCATAAGAGTTAGAGTTAAAGAACCCTTAGTCAAATTTTCACGGTCACAAGGTGCATATGACTTAGGGTAAAGTAATAGACTAGATGAGAAGTACAATTTGAGTCCTTACTTTGATTGATAACAAATTTTTGAATAGAGACTAAGTTTAGGAATGAAAAATTCGATTTTCCTATAACTTATAAATTACTTAAATCTTACAATAATATTTCAAATATTTTTCTTCTTCAAAATGTTTTTCGAAAATACTAACTCTTTATTTCTCTTTCTTTATGGATTTTGTGGGTGCAATTCACTGAAAACCCTCACGAGACAAAACTCGTCCTCTAGGGGAAACCTAGAGGTTTAACGGCATGTTGCACATGCTCAGTGCAATCGCGTGACTTGCGAAAGTGGTCTAATAATCTTTAGTTTAGTTTTATTGTTTTGCTCGAGGACGAGTAAAAGATAGGTGTGGGGGTGTGATAGTACACATATTTTGCATTCTTTTCATTACATTCCTACATTTATCGTGTAATAAATCTGCTAATTTCCTTATCTTAAATATTTATTTTGCAGAAGATAATAATGAAGAGAAAGAGAATTAAACCAAATAAATACTAGTTAAAATCAGATTTAACTGGATCTATTTGGTTAGCTAAGGATGAGCCCAGATCTAGTTAGAACAAATCAAGGATTGGGGCAAATGTTCAGCTGAAGATCAGAGCAAATCAGACTGGATACAGTTTAGCATTTTAATCATATGTTTTGCTACCGAATCTCAAATCTGATGATTCAAGATGCTACAGAAAGAAGACTTAAAGTGCTATAATTCTTCTGTTGATCACTCATTCTAATTCTGTCATCTGTTAAGCAATATTCAGCACTCAACACGTCATTAAGCTGCAGAACAGAATTCTGGATAAATCCAGTATGGAGATAAGGGGAGGATTCAAATTTCAGAAAAGCCAACTTTCCTATCTTTATACTCCTCTAATCTCTGCTATAAATACCTGCAATCTCAAAGGCAAGGGGAGGAAGAGGAACACCACTTCAGAGGGAAGCACCATCTCAGAGAGAGCTTTAGTTTAGGTTTTTCTTTTCTTCTTCAATGTAATCTTCATTTTCTTTATTTTATTTTATTTTTAGGCTAGAGAGAGTTACATGATCAAAAGAGAGGAAGAGTTATTGTAGAGTGACACTATTGTAATCTTTTCTTCAAGAAGCTTATATTGAAGGTGACAATCAATGGAGGTTCATTGTGCTCAATCTCGCCGAAGCCTTTCTTTCCTTTCTTCTTTTCTACTACTTTGCTTTACTCGATGCGAAGGTAAATTTCATTTATGGTTCAACAGTAGAGGTAAATATTCTTCTTTTTCTTTTTATTTCTAATCTTTGCATTTTTTATTTCTAATCTTTGCATCACACTTTTCTTTATCTCTTTTTGGTTCCTTTTATTTTTATAAGTAAAACAGCAACGATACCATCATCTCTTCTTCTACCATCTTCTTCTTAACTTAACATTTTTATTTTCTTTTTATTAACTGAGAAGATAAGTATTAACTAATTTTGTAAATTAAAAGAAGAAACTTACATAACGCTTCCATTGCTGTCCCTCCCTGTGGATCACGACCCGTTAGCCCTAGGCTATACGGTAGAATTGAGGACCTAGCACTGTTCCTAAATTTCTGTTATTTTTTGTGCAGGTTTGGCTCGATCACCCCACATTTCGAATGGCCAGGAAGAAGTTGTAGGGTGAAGATATCCCGGTGCCTGGTGGATGAAGTCACCATGGACCTGACAAACGTGGCATCGCTTGGTGTAAGCGATGACATAGGAATCATCTTTGGCCAATAATATCTGAATCTTCGGAGTTGATCTCCAAGTTTGGACCAGATTGGTGAGCTCCACACATGCTGTCATGAGCTTCTTTGAGTATTCCTGTGCCTCTTTGTGTGATAGGCACGCAGTGATCTTGTGATCGCATTGTAATAGAATTTAGGGGCTTTTCTTATAATGGCAGCCGCCTCTTTAGGGCCATCAGGCAAAATGCCGTATAATGCATCGTCGATGTACGAGAGTTGCCAATCTCTGAGCTTTGGACCTGTTGAAGTCTCTAATGCTTCTTTGACTTGAATGTCTCTTGTTGGCCTTTGGTTGTCTTCAAAAGCAAATCTTGGACAATACAAGTCATAGCTATAAACGAGTACTTTCTCTGCCGCTTCGACTGGAAGAGCCAAGGAGGTAGCAAGAGATGCCAGTGCATCTGCATGCGTATTTGCTGGCGAGGTATATGATCGATGTAGAAGTTTCTGAACTTCTCTGCCATGTAGATAATTGCGTTATAATAGGGTACCAAGTCTTCATGTCTGACTTCGTACTCCCTATGAACCTGGTTAATGATGAGTTTTGAGTCACCGTATACTTCGAGATTTTTAAAGCCAATCTCATCGGCGATTTGCATCCCGATTAAGAGAGCATTATATTCTGCTATATTGTTGGAACATGGCTCAGTTAATGAGAATGCGCGAGGGATTACATAGTTCTGTGAAGAGACAAGCACTACTCTCAATCCTGCTACGATATTTCCTTGTAAGCTCGTTCTCAATGCACCGTTGAAGAAGAGTTGCCACCTGTCCTTCGAAAGATGTCTGGGTCAAGCAAACTTCTACGACCTCATCTGGGAGATCTTCATAAAGTTTGGTCGCCCTTGGTACTGGGTGCTTTGCTAAGAAGTCTGCCACTGCTTGTCCCTTCACGACTTTTTGTGGCAGAAATTGCATCTCATATTGGGAGAGCAATATGGCCCATTTTGCCAATCGACCATTCAATGATGATGGCTTTGTCATAAGCAATCTTAAAGGATTGACTTTTGATATGACGTGTATGATTTGGCCCACCAAGTAGTGTCGCATCTTCTAGACGGCGAATACCAACGCCAAGCATTCTTTTTCAATCGGGTTGTATCGATGTTCAGATATGATCATTGTTCTACTTAGGTAGTAGGTTGCTTGCTCATGTCCTTGATCATTATTTTGGGCTAACAAAGCTCCTAGAGAATGATCCATAGCTCAGACATATATCAAGAAAGGTTTTTCCGACACCGGAGCTGTAAGGACTAGTGGATGCGTGATGTACTACTTGATTTCCTCGAACGCTTGTTGGCAAGCATCGTCCCAGATGAATGAAATACCCTTCTTCATCAATTTGGTGAAGGGTTGGCATCATCCTGAGAGATTGAAAATAAACCTCCGGATATATGCTAATTGCCTTGCAATCCTCTAAACTCTCTGAGATTCCTTGGAGGTTGCATCTCCAGAACAGCGCAGACTTTTCTCTGGGTCAAGGTGGATTCCTTTAGATGTGATGGCGAACCCTAGGAATTTACCACTGAATACCCCTAGGAAGGATTTGGTGGGATTTATCTTCAATTGATGCACCCGCATGATATCAAATACTGTCTTTAGATCTGCTATGTGATCGCCTTTGGCATGGCTTTTCACTGTAATATCATCAACATAGCATTCCACTGTTTTGCATATAAGCTCATGGAAAATTGCATTCATAGCTCTTTGGTATGTCACCCCTGCATTCTTCAATCCGAAGGGCATGACAGTATAGTAATACACCCCCAATGGAATCCTAAAAGATGTATGCTTCTTATCGTCAGGGTACATTTTAATTTGATTGTACCCAGAGAATCCGTCCATGAAAGACATCCCTTCAAACCCACATGTGTTAGCTATCATGACATCCATAATTAGAAGGGGAATTCTTTAGGACATGCTTTCATTTAGATCACAGAAATCAATGCAAATCTGAATCTTCCCATTTTTCTTAGTGACAGGGACAATATTGGCTACCCAATCAGGGTGTTGTTCTTCCCTGATAAAACCGGAGTCTATAAGTTTTTTAACTTCCGACTGGATCGCTTCCATTATCTCAGGATGGAACCGTCGTTACATTACTTGACAGGTTTCACATCTGGATAGATGTTGAGTCGATGCATAGCCACTTGAGAATCAAGCCCAGGCATATCCTTACAGTTCTAAGCGAAAATATCTATATACTCTCGCATAAGAGATATTAGATCTTTCTTCTCAGAGGATGATAAGCTTTCACATATAAAGATGGGGCTTAGGATTAGCCTCGTCTCCTAGATTGATCTGAGTAACCTTATCCTCTGTGGGTGGTTCGCGTTGTTCGAAGCGAATATCCAAAGAGTATTTAGGTGTTTTATCCAAGGATCAGTATCCGACTGGATCATCTCTTCATCTCCATCGTCCGAGTGACTTTTTAAAACCATATTTATCAAAAGTTCTTTGAAGATGTTGCCGATACTGACATCTGACTCCCATGATGACATGCCCGACGAATGGTCATGATAG
This sequence comes from Agave tequilana, assembly GCA_038442645.1. Taxonomy (NCBI): domain Eukaryota; kingdom Viridiplantae; phylum Streptophyta; class Magnoliopsida; order Asparagales; family Asparagaceae; genus Agave; species Agave tequilana. The sequence goes on along the minus strand of JAVJIF010024448.1, from coordinate 67,397 downwards.
AATGACTCTTCAAACTCAGAGGCCGACGAGATTGGAGTTGACATGATTGAGATTTTCCTGCACACAAAATAAATAATATTAGATTTAGAACAAGTTGTGCAAGGTTCTCAATTCGAATCCGCGGTAGCAGTGGCTATGCGGGTCGTGATCCTCAGGGAGGGACTAGCGATGGAAGCGTTTAAGTAAGATTCTCTAAAAATTATTTTCTTTTATTATTTACAATGGTATATGATATTTACAATGAGAAGGTGAAAAGTAAATTTGAGAGAGATGGAGATCTAAACTAGAATTAGAAAGAAAGAAAAACTATACATACATACCTCTTCTACCTTGCTTACCTTTGATCCGTGCGATGACTTACCTTGTCTTGGAAGGCGTACAAGTATGGCGTATAGGATCGTCCACCTTCTTAATCTACACTACGAAAATAAAAGACAAACTAACGAAGATTTGTTCATCTCCATAGGCCATCAAGGGCTCTTCTTCGGCTAGGCAGTCTCAACGCAATTGGGTCTCATGGTTCACAAGACATTAGAGAGAAAATAGAAGAAATAAGAACAAAAGAAACACAAGATTAAACAAGAATAAAAGAACATAAAATAAAACAAACCTCAAGTGAATTTCATTAACAATGGAAGAAAAGTAGGCTTACACCGCTGTCACCTCAGTACAAGCATGGACTCCTTCCTCCATGAAAGCTTCCTCCACTCTCAGTTACAAAATTTACAAAAGAAAAACAAAAATAAAATCTAACCTAAACTACAAGTTAGCCTAAGAAACTCTAGAATTTGCTCTGTAGATTCTGTACGCCCTTTACGGTTGCTCTGCAGGGGTATTTATAGGTGCAGAAGGTAGTAGAATCCCAACACAACTCTCCCACGAAAACCCGTAGTCAGATAAGACTGAATTGTCGCGGAAACGCGGCTTGGGCCGCGTTTCCGCGGCCTGGTGGTGGCGGCTGGCCACGCGCTTTGGCGCGTGGCCTCTCCTGGTCCATCCATCTGGGCGTTTGCTTCTGGAAGTTTGATCCTGGCTCTTTATCTTGGGATTTAGATATAACTTGGGAAGCAAGTTACCTAGATCCCAAATCTTTTATCCACGAATTTGCTATCCTTCTTTGGCTTTTATTCTCATCCTGCAAGTGTTTAGGGTTGAATAGAAGTCTATCCTTCCCTCTTCTTTGTATTTGCAACTTTGGCCCTTGTGTATTTGCAATTTTGACAATTAATATTTGCACTTTTACACTTGGGCTTGAATATGGGCTTTTGGGCTTCTTTTTAGGCTTTATTTATTATTAAAATAAGAACTCAAGGCCTGCACACAATAAATCATAAAATATTAGTAAATGTGCAAAATTATATGAATAAATATGAAAATGTGATGGTAAATGTCATGATAAAAATGCACTTTTCACTACCAATCACATCCCCACACTTATCTTTTTGCTCGTCCTCGAGTAAAAATCAAAGAAAAAGAAAAGAAAAGAAAAATTAATCTAACCTAACTCACTTTCGTAGGAATCACGATTGCACTTAGCATGTGCAACAAGCCGTTAAACCCCTAGGTTACCCTAAAGGACGAGTGTTGTCTCGTGAGGGTTTTCAGCGGATTACACCCACAAAATCCATAACAAGGAAAATATTTGAAATATGTTTGAAGAGACTAAGTAGTCTATAAGTTTTAGGATTATCATTTTTATTCATTCTTAGACTTAGTCTTTATAAAGTAAATTGTTTTCATTTTTAAGTAAGGGTCAAAATTGAATTTTGTGTATAGTCTTTTTCGTTACCAAAAATCATATGCATCCTTATGAATTTTTACTAGGAATTCCTTGACTTGGACTCTCATGCCTCTATATATTTTTTTCTTTTTTTTTCCTTTCTTTTTTAATATGTATAACTCATCTAATTTTCTTTCGTGTAAGCATCAAGGCTTCTTGAGGCCCTCATACCTAACTAATTGATTATTAGATGTGTTACTACATATATTATATTTCTTAGTCTTCTTAGGCTTTCTAATCCACCCATGTAGCGAACTTAAAGTCGATGACTCCCAAACCGGTTGGCTTTAGGGCACCAGGTGAGAAAACACCCCGCGGACTCAAATTCGAGTGAACTAGGCCCCAAACTAAGGACTTTATTTTATTTACTCACCTTTAGGCATGAATACTTATGCTTCTTGAGGCACATGTATCCAGCTTAATTAGTGATATTATTTTTTTTTATAATTTTTTATGAGGCACAAGGGTCTTTGTCTTAGAATCCTAGATATGCATTAGGTATGCATATTTCATTAAGGTAAAAATTAAGACTAACTACTTATTCAATTTCTCCTCCTATACCTAAAAATTCAACAATTTATTTATTTTGACCAAGTTTTTAGAAATCCTAATCATGATTTTCCTAATTCTTAAGACTAACTTAGATTTCTTTCAACAGATAAGTCAAAATATTCAAAATATTGTCCTTCTTATATTATATATATATATATATATATATATATATATATATATATATATATATATATATATATATATATATATATATATATAGTTAGCAAATTTTGGTTAGTTTATACCTATGTTAGTATGTTAGTAAAGCCTACCCCCACACTTATCTCATGCATTGTCCTCAATGTATGAATGAATGCATATATGCATGAAAAAGAAGAAGGGAAGGCAGAAGTTACCTCAAGATGGTGGTTCCGGTGGTGGTCTAATTGGTCCACGAAATGCGGCCCAATCTACTTTTTGTGGAATTCAGGGGAACCCACCAGAAATTTTTCTTATATAACCCACTAAAATGTATGTATTATTATCTTTTTATAATGCCACCCCATCAAATTTTCAAATTTCATAATTAATTTCAGAGTCAATTGTATCAACCGTCTTGTCCCAAAATGGAGTGTGAAAAGATGGAATGAGTGACTTGGACGTGGGAAGTACGGGAACGAATACCGACTTAGGAAAGAAACTTAAATCAAGTAAGGGTTTAGGAGTCGGGCTAGGTTCAGGAAGTGGGTCCAAATCAATAAGTTGAAGCTCAAGTCCACAATAATCTTCTCACAATGGAATGTGACTCAATGTTGGTGATTCAAGTTCAGGAATGATAGGTGTGGGAACCAAAACTGACTCTAAAATATTACCTAAGTCGGGTAACAAAACAGGAGTCAACAATGATTCGGGAATTTGAACTTGATCACAGATTTGAGAATCTAGGTCACATATCTCATTCAGCTCAATATCATAAAAATTAGAACTTGCCAATTTATCCATGGGACTTTCAAAATTGCAAAATTGGTCAAGTTCAATATGATCATCAAAAATGGGTGATTCAATTTCATGATGAATTGGCACAGGATCTAATGTTGATTCGGGAAAAGTAAAACCAGGTGGAGATACCGGAGTCATTATTGAATCAGGAAGTAAAATTGAATCATCAAGTTGGGGATCATGATCATATTCATGCTCAAGCTCTATTTCAGGAAAGGAATAACTTGCCAAACTATCAAAAATTGGAGTTTCAGCAAGTTCACATGGTGGTACTGAATTAGAATCTTGTTGTTCAAAGCAACGTGGCTCGTCGGCTCTAACAGAATGGTTAACCATATCAGAAATGGCCGAACGGTGAGAACGTAAAGATTGAACCATCAAATCTATATCATGATTACGGGCTAATCTAGCCTGAGTCATGGCTGCAAGCATCCTTTCATAGTTGATAGGTGCATCATGTTGTGATTGGACTTGAAAGGATGAAGTGTAATCGTAATGAAGTTGTGAGTCGGTGGACTCACGCATAATCATGTCTGCGATTGATGGTAATTGTTGCTTGGACTCATGCATACTCATCATTTCCTGGATAGATGGTAGTCTATTCTGACTGGGTGGATCTGAATATGAATCTTGGGAATATTGTGGACAAGGTGGAGACGGAGGACAAGTCGGTTGAAAATTGGACTCGGGGGAATCGAAACCCCATGAACTCTGTGAAGAGTTGAAAGTATGAAAATTATGGTCATAAGATGGGGGTATGGGTTATATTCATTCGGATAAGACCATTCCGGCACACTAGGTTGGTCAAAGTTGTGATATGCCGGGTTGGTAATATCCGAAAAATAGTTAGGTGTGTAATATGGATTAAAATTGGAAAAATTATTATTATATGCCATATCACACCAACACAACAAAGAAAAAGAAAACAAACAAATAAACAAAAAAAAGAAAAAAAATTCTAACCTAAGTTAGGGTAGACTTATGACCTAGACGACTCCTAACTGGTTAGACTGTCCACGGGAGGTAGGGTGCAGACTTTGACCACAAGTTAATCAGCCAGGTCAGGCCAAGAGTGGTGGGAGGTTTTCCGTCAAAGACGTTCCTTAATTAAATAACCACCAATCTTCGGGCTTTCGGCCCTCAATCCCCTTCCTAGACACTGATTTGGCAGGAGTCAACTTCCAGCACTGTTCCCCCTTAGGATAATCTCCTAATTGAGTCCGAGATGTCCCTAGGGCCAACGTCTACTAATTTTAAGTTAGGCTTGGGTTAGTGAGTACTTGAGATATGATTTTTGGGCTAAGGAAGGGTGATGAAATCCCCACCTTATCTTCTTATTGGGTTATGCCCTTAAAATAAATTTGTGCAAGTGTATAAAATATGTAAATAAGATTCACTCAAAGCATCAACCAAGAGATGAGTCCTATTCTACATGCAAACGTACCTTGCTCTAGCACTCTTCAACAGTAAAAATAAAGGAATTGAAAAGACACGTGCCTAATATGCAAACGTCTAATCAATTTTTATCTTTAACAACAAGTATTTTACTGTTGATAAATTAGCAGTAAGTAGGGTTATCACAGAACAAAGTTTAACAGAGCAGTAGACAGATATTGCAATTTGCAGCAACCTGCAAAAAGATGGATCAGTAGGGTACTACTCAGGCCGCGATTTCACGGCAATTGCCGCGTTTTCGCGGCTCTGAAGTAGGCTCTTGTGCTCTGCCTTCGAGGGCAGAGGCACAGAGTTGCTATATGTCCACTTCTGCTGTCAGTTTCCCTGTTCTCCAAACCTGCAAACAGAAAAGAATAAAAGAATTAGTTAATAATTTTTTATTATTAGAGAATAACTTACCGTCCCTCCTCGGCAACGGCGCCAATTTTTTGATTGATATTTTCCTGCACACAAAATAAATAATATTAGATTTAGAACAAGTTGTGCAAGGTTCTCAATTCGAATCAGCGGTAGCAGTGGCTATGCGGGTCGTGATCCTTAGGGAGGGACTAGCGATGGAAGCGTTTAAGTAAGATTCTCTAAAAATTATTTTCTTTTATTATTTACAATGGTATATGATATTTACAATGAGAAGGTGAAAAGTAAATTTGAGAGAGATGGAGATCTAAACTAGAATTAGAAAGAAAGAAAAACTATACATACATACCTCTTCTACCTTGCTTACCTTTGATCCGTGCGATGACTTACCTTGTCTTGGAACGCGTATAAGTATGGCGTATAGGATCGTCCACCTTCTTAATCTACACTACGAAAATAAAAGACAAACTAACGAAAATTTGTTCATCTCCATAGGCCATCAAGGGCTCTTCTTCGGCTAGGCTGTCTCAACGCAATTGGGTCTCATGGTTCACAAGACGTTAGAGAGAAAATAGAAGAAAACAAGAAAAAAGAAACACAAGATTAAACAAGAATAAAAGAACATAAAATAAAACAAACCTCAAGTGGATTTCATTAACAATGGAAGAAAAGTAGGCTTACACCGCTGTCACCTCAGTACAAGCATGGACTCCTTCCTCCATGAAAGCTTCCTCCACTCTCAGTTACAAAATTTACAAAAGAAAAACGAAAATAAAATCTAACCTAAACTACAAGTTAGCCTAAGAAACCCTAGAATTTGCTCTGTAGATTCTGTATGCCCTTTACGGTTGCTCTGCAGGGGTATTTATAGGTGCAGAAGGTAGTAGAGTCCCAACACAACTCTCCCACGAAAACCCGTAGTCAGATAAGACTGAATTGCTGCGGAAACGCGGCTTGGGCCGCGTTTCCGCGGCCTGGTGGCGGCGGCTGGCCACGCGCTTTGGCGCATGGCCTCTCCTGGTCCGTCCATCTGGGCGTTTGCTTCTGGAAGTTTGATCCTGGCTCTTTATCTTGGGATTTAGATATAACTTGGGAAGCAAGTTACCTAGATCCCAAATCTTTTATCCACGAATTTGCTAACCTTCTTTGGCTTTTATTCTCATCCTGCAAGTGTTTAGGGTTGAATAGAAGTCTATCCTTCCCTCTTCTTTGTATTTGCAACTTTGGCCCTTGTGTATTTGCAATTTTGACAATTAATATTTGCACTTTTGCACTTGGGCTTGAATATGGGCTTTTGGGCTTCTTTTTAGGCTTTATTTATTATTAAAATAAGAACTCAAGGCCTGCACATAATAAATCATAAAATATTAGTAAATGTGCAGAATTATATGAATAAATATGAAAATGTGATTGTAAATGTCATGATAAAAATGCACTTTTCACTACCAATCATGACACATAGCCCAACCCCCAGCGAGTTTAATGATAATAATCAGGGGATTTTCCTTTGGGAATGAAGGATCGAAGCAGTGTTCTCCTTCCTTTGCCAAAGTTCAAGCCAGGACCACTTGTTAGGTCATACCCTATGTTCACCATCATTCTGAGTATATTTGGCTCATAATGAGAGAATTGAGAAGGTTCATTCTCGCTTTCTGAGTCTTCGCGAGTCATTGATTTGGACTTGACTCTTCCAAAAAGGATCAATTTTTGGCCTTTGCGCCTTGCTGGGACCTTGAATAAAGATCCTTGAGCATCACTGACGCCTTAATATATCGTGAGGGATGACCTCACTGGTACATGTGATGATGTCAGGGCATCTATTGTCGACCAGGGGTCATCACCTACATCGGTACTAATATCTGATGGTACGGATTCAGAAGCAAATAGAAAAAAGTAAGTCAAATCTAATTCTTCATAATATACCACTCGCCTACATCATTGGCGGTGTTATTAACATTGAGCTTATTAATGCTTGTTACAAGTGGGTTCAGCTCTCGAAGTCATTCTTCCTCTGCCTCTGGCTCATTATCAGTTTCATTACCAGAGTCTGGTTCCTCTGGCTGAGGATTATAACCTATCTCTAGAGAATCTTGGCATAGGAGGGAGTCTGTGAAGTAGTTCTCTATCCTATTGAATGGATACCTTTCATACTTCATGACTTGATGGAGAGTAGAAGGGACGATGGAGTTGCGATGAATCCATGGTCATACCGGCAGCAAATTATACGAAGGGTCAGCGTCAATAACATAGCACGTCACTTCAGATCTTAAGTCCCCAATTTGACATTTGAGTTTAATCTTCCCCATTGGGCTCATACCATTGGCGTCGAAACCATAAATGGTAGTTTGTGTGCGCTCAATCGGTGAGTGGGGATTCCCAAGTGCTGCATGACCCGACGGGGCATAATGCTCAACGCGGATCCTGGACCCACCTGAATGCGGCTCATTTCAGATGACCCAATATACCCTGTGAAGTACAGGGGCCTATCATGTTTCCCCTTAACCTGCATGTCATCTACCGTGAAGATTGTGTGGGGGACATTTTGAGAGGCGCGAGGCAGTCTTCTTCATATTCCTCCTGAGGTTCAGCCAGAATCCGGGCCATGAAGACCTCAACATCAGCTAAAACTTCTCTCAGAGCTTCTCTTGTTGACTTTGACAGTCTCAGGAGCTCATAAAGGGTGATTCAGGCCGGGATATTGGCCTGTTGAGCTAAGACATCAAAGCAGTATGGTGCTGAAGATCCTTCCGCTTTATCCTTTGAGAGGGCCATGGAATACCCATGCTCCTTTTCTTCTCCACGGGTTGCTTCGTGGATGGCTTAGTTGGCTCTGAGGTGGGTTTAGGTAGATTTGCCACTGTCTCGTTGTATTTCTTCAAGTACGACTGACCCGAATGAGTTTCAGCTGCGAGCGGTGTATTCAACTCTGCAGTAAGGACTATTGTCTCCTCCTCTGCGTCAGTTATCAAGGGGACACGGGTTTTTGCTTCCCGAGAAGAAGCACATACCACATTGCAATGCGAAGCTTTTGCTTTGCCTTTGGACTTCCTGTTAGTAATAGTAGTCTACTGTTGGCCTTCCAAAAGGTCAGGATGAACCCACATGATTTATCCCTAAGGAGTAGGAATAGGTACGAGACCTTTTCTTGTTGGTGATGTGGGTCTATATTGAGTACCTTTAGTTCCCTTTCGGGATGGGGACTACTCCGGCTGGCGTTGGAGGTTGTACCTCGAACTGAAGAAATAACATCATGTTAGCTATCACTTTCTTCTACTCTAGGTGGAGCTTGAGCACCTCGGCATCAATCAAAGCTTGGAGAATGTCTTTCAAGATGTAACAACTCTTGGTAGGGTCTTCCAGCATCCTGTGATACAAGTAGTAGTTGGGATCGTCGGTTTTGCCGATCTCCTCAGGATGTCTAGATTCAGGGAGCTTCAATTTGTTGCTCTTGTTGAGTAACTTGAACAACGAATTGACATGCTCGTCCTTGAAGGAGTACTGTTTGTTGGCGCGCAGCTGACTTGAAGAATTACCCCCTCTAGTCGGCTAAGGTTTAATGGGAGACTTTGTCTCCGTCGCAAGTGTGTCCTTCCTTTTGATTGGAAAGATAATTTCGACATGCTCTTTGTTGACTTTTTAGATTTAGGCTTCTTTTCTTCTGCCCTAACCCTGGCGACAATCTCTTCTGCCCGTTCGTCTTAGTGGACTAACTGTTTTCAGGTACAGTTTTCAATAACTCCTATCTGAGTTAGGAGTGAGGTTTGCAAATTGTGACGGCATGTTCCACTAGGGTGGCCTGGGTCATCCGCTAGGACATCGGAGTGCCATATTTCAAAATCTCTACACAAATGTTTTAACTGACTCTCCTTTTCGTTGCCTCATTACCAGGAGAGTTGGCATGGTAATCTCCGAGTCGTCTTCGAAGAAGCGTGTAAGGAAAAGCTTCTCCAGATTAGCCCAGTTCTTGATAAAGCCTTATAGAGCTTCATGAACCATTCGAAAGCGAGTCCCTTTAGAGTGCCGATGAACAAACGCGCCAGGATAGCATCATTTGCTACTACATTCCATGTTTGAGACTTGAAGTAGTATAGTACTGGTTCGGTGACCCTTTGACATCGAAGGCCCGTAGGGTTGGAGCTTTGAACTTAGGAGGGTACGGGACAAGATCCCACTTAGCCGGGTATGGCCGGGCCACTCCTGCTTCTTTGAGGCCTTTTTGATTGGTGAGGGCTTCAAGACATTATTTCAGTTTATTCATCCTTTTGAAATGAGTGCTCTCATTCTCTGAATTGCCTCTCTTCGGACGGAGGCTTGGACGACTCAGAGTTGGACTGATCCTCCTCCTCGGTATGTGCAGAAGATGAACTCTCCGCTTTCCTTTCGTTTACCCTTAGACTTCTTAGAAGGAGTTTTGGCCTTCGGCTTCTTCCTGCCCTCAAGCAATTGTGAAAGCATCTGCTTGAGGGTGTCGATAGATTTTTATTGGGTGTGAATCATATCGAGTTGTTCTCTCTGGGCCTGGGCTTGCTGTTCAAAGCACCTACCCATTTCCTCAGGAGTAGTTGCCATATACGCGAAGGCTTCCTTCTCTATAGAAGAGTTTGAGGCCTGTGATTGCGCAATTGCAGAGTGTGACTCACTTACTTCAATGCTCCGGGTTAGGGCATTGTAGTCAACTGGGGCTACCACGCTAGTTTGAGTGAGGGTATGTCGGTACACTCCTTTCAGTCCAGAGTCAGAATTATTAGAGCTGACTATCGGCTGTTTCCCCTTACTTCTGCTTGGCGTAGTGCTTGAACCCACCATATTCGTAGTGACTTCGGGTTACTCTATTTCAGAGAAAGTTCTCCTTGTGCGGGAACGATGCCTTTTGGTCGATTGGGAGACTGACGTAGATGATAACCGTCTGAACACCAACTGCTTGCTTACATGTGAGCTGTAGTGACATTCAGAGAGTATTGCTGTGATGAGCCATTCACAGCAATATGATGGAGTGATTTGATGGACACTCCTATTATTTGTCAGGTAATCCCTTAGATCCGTTGGAGGGGGATCGAAGAGACCAGCCTTGAGTTTTCAAGGATTTTTCAGCTTCTGAATGCTACTCTTGCGTCCCAAATCCGAAATGCAAGGCTCAAAGATGCGGAGCTCACATTCTATAGGACAGACGCGTCTCTCGCATTTTGTCTTTGAAACGCGGGTCTCGTGCCTCTGCTGAGAAGAGACACGGACCTCGCGTTGGTGATTATCACATTTGTCTAGCGAAACTTGGGAAATGCGGACTCTCTGAGTCCCGCGTTTTTTCATAAAGACGCATGTCTCATGTCTCTGAGAAGAGGTACGAACCTCACGTTACTGAACATTGTGTTTGAGAGGTGAGGCTTTAGAAATGCAAGCCTCTTGAGCTCCGCGTTTTGGTCTCCAAATGCAGACTTCGTGTGTCTGACATAACTCAGAAGAGACGGAGGCATCAACCTTTCGTTCTGTATTTGCTAGACAGATAGTTATTTTAGCTTTTTGCGTCTGTTGTTGACGTACGCTCACCTTTGTCGACGTTTGGCATTCCGGTTACGCTTCACGGGTTGTTAGGAACCTCCAGTAACTTGGAGCTGAGGAAGAGGAAGGGCGTGGCTAAATTAGTCTTCAACGACATTGGCCCTGCGGGTCTCGTGGGAGACGTTGACGCGGGCCTTTCGCATGATGCGGCCAGAAATAACACTCTTTGCGCTTGCCATCTTTGGGGAAGTCTCCGAAGAGACTTGAGAGCGGACCTCCGAGGAGACCTTGCGGTACTACCGTACCCTAGGGCTCCTGAAGCCAGAAGAGAGGAACTCTTCATACTTTGCCTGGTCGAATTTCACGATAAGTGACTCAAACATTTTTCCCATGAAGGTGACGTCACCTTGCACCACAACTTGCTCGTTAGTAAAGAAAGTTGTCCCCAACGGAGTCGCTATCTCTTATTTCTCTTGGAAAATTTTGGAGATAATGTATCGTAAAATTTTCCTGAATCAATGAAAGATTTCAACAATCCAAAAAATTCCAATTACAGGAGAGAGAAGATATTCAAGCTCAAATATTCTCTTTGTTTAAGTCTGGGTCTTGATGTAGCGGTGGAAAGTGAATTTTATTTTTCGTTAACCGGGTGAACGTCAGTGTCTTCTGGGAATCTTCTTTTCAGATTACAGGCAGAGTAGCACAGCTGCTGTCCAAATGGAATCTCAAAGCTACTTGGGCAAAAACTTGAACTTAGCAAGTTGATAGAAGAGTTTAACTCTTTATCAGTATTCCTCAACTGAAAATTCTAACCAAAACTTTGAACCCCTCTCCCATAGCAAACTAAGCTATTTATAGGGGTTTTAGGGGTAAAACTGACCCCCTGAAAACCCTCCACAATGGGGTTAACTCCCCTCATTATATGGGCAGTTATAACTGAAACACAGGGCTCTTCCACAGCTGAAAACGTGGGCTTCGGGCTTCATGTCTTGGCACTGCAGTGATGCTGGGACGCGGGATTTGAGCCTCGCGTTTTGATACTGCGGCGATGTTGAGACACGGGCTTCGAGCTCTGCTTCTTGACACTGTGGTGATACTGGGATGCAGGCTTCGAGCTCTGTGTCTTGGTATTGTAGTGAAGCTAGGGACGCGGGCTTTGAGCCCCGCGTTTCGACACTGCGATGACGTTGAGACGCGGGTTTCGAGCTTTGCGTCTTGGCATTATAGTGAAACTGGGGACGCGGGCTTTGAGTTTCGCGTTTTGGCGTTTAGCTATTGAAAATGCTAGCTTCGAGCTCTGCAAGACACGTGCTTCGAGCTCTGCATCTTAGCTTTGCAGTGAAGCTGAGACGCTGGCTTCGAGACCCGCGTTTTGACTTTGCACGAGTGGCTCTTATTAGCCTCATGTCTGGAGTATAGACTCTACTCTCTGATGACTTGTCCTTAGTGACTTTTAGACAGTCTACATATATCTTGTTTTATCTAGGGGTGGCAGACGGGTCGCGACCTGCCAGACCCGACCCGACCCGGAGTTACCGGGTCTGGGTTTGGGCTAATCGGGTTTGGGTCATAATCTGGTCGACCCTTTTGACCCAATTATTAAATGGGTCGGGTCGACCTGAACCCACCAAACCCACTTAACCCGCCAGACCCAATTATTCTCACTCCTCCTTGGCCTCCTCTCCTCGATCTCCTCCACCTTCGCCCCCGCCTCCTCACCTTCGCATAAATTAAATTGTCAAAAAATATGTGTTAGCTCAATTTTGAGTTTAGTGTGATGACTAACCATATCATCAAACAATTTGATAATATAGTGTACAGAAACTATATTTAAGGCTTAATAATCGGGTCAAACGGGTCGGGTCGACCCGTTAAGTCTGGGTCGGGTCTGGGTCTGAATTTTTGACCCGTATAATAATCAGGTCGGGTCGACCCGACCCGATTATTATACGGGTCGAGCAGTAATCGGGTCAGGTCGACCCGATCCCACCCAATTGCCACCCCTAGTTTCATCCACTTGATTTTTCAGTTTGTTCTCTGGATTTGGCGATATCTCGTTGATCTTCAAGTTAACCAAATGGATTTATAAAAATCTGAATGTAACTGGTTTTCATTTGATATTATCTTCTCTGATATACTCTGATTTGCACTTATTCCCCTTAATCTTCTGAATATCTGTCGCAATCCTTGATTTTGATTTAAAATCAATTAGATCAGAATTTAAGTGGGCTTTTCATCTCAGTTTCTCTCCTCTCTATTAAACAAGGCCTGCACACATTTAGACAATAAATAGGATTAAATAGCAGAGTTTATTAAAAATAAATGTGAGAATGTAATACTAAATATGCGAATTATGTGTACAATCACACTCCCACATCTATCTTTTACTCATCCTCGAGCAAAACAAATAAAAAATAAAACAGAACTACCTAATCTAGCTCACTTTCGTATGAATCACAGTTGCACTTAGCACATTGTTTGGTGGGAAAATCAAAGACGAAGTGTAAAATCTTTTTGATGGTAAAGAAAATTACAGCGGATCAATAATCCTTTTACAAGAGAGGGGAGATATTCAAGCTCAAATCTCCCTTTGTTTAGTGCCGGGTTCTTGATGTGGCGATGGAAAGTGAATCTTGTTTTTCGTTGACTGGGTGAACGTCAAGACTTTTTAGAAATTTTCTCTTTGGATGGTGAACGAAGTAACACGATTTCTGTCCAATAAGAATCTCAAAGAGACTTTAGGCAAGAACAAACTCTTACGCAACAAGTTGTTAGAAGAGTTGAGCTCTCTCTTTCTTTTAGCTGGAGATCTTGGTCCTTCTATGGCTTACAACCGAAGTTCTTCTGACCAGATTTTTTCCGACCCCTCTTCGATAGCAAATTGGGCTATTTATAGAGGTTTCAGGGGGTAAAAGTGTCCCCTAAAAATACTCCATAATGGGGGTTAACTCCCTCATTACGTGAACAGTAATTAACCCAGTAATGAGGGCAGTTATAACTAAGACGCAAGGTTTCTTTGTAGTTGAAACGTGGGCTTCGAGCCTCGCATTTAACCATTGAGGTAACGCTTGAACTTTACCCTTTGGTTGAAATGTGAGCTTCAAGTTCTGCGTCAAGCTTTGTGTGAGACACGGGCTCTGGGCTCTGCGTCTTGGTCGTTGTGGTAAAGTAGAGACGCGGGTTTCAACTCTCGCTTCTTGATACTGTAGTGATGCTACTGCAGTTATGCTGAGACGTGGGTTCGACCCTCACGTCTTGGTACTGTAATGATGCTACTGCAGTAAGGCTGAGACGCGGGTTTCGACCCTTGCGTCTTGGTGCTATGGTAGTGGCTATGATTAGCCCTGTGTCTGAGTTTAGACTCTGCTTTTTGATGACTTATCTTTAGTGATTTTTAGATAGCCTACAGAACTCCCTCTAAATTTTTGATATTCTGCGGTTGACTGGGACAGATTTCGAAATAATTTAGACTCTGGTTGAATTCATACTTCTCATGATTGGATTGACAATCATTTGAGATGCCCTGAGCTTGATCCTTTCTGGAATATAATCTTCGTGAGTATACTGTGAAACCCTTTGAAGCCACCAGAGATGATCACGGTGAGTGTCTAGATACGCGGTCCAGACCTCCTCATTGCTCTGCACTGGTTGTTGGTGTACTGTTGAACCAGGGGTAAACAGTCGTTTGCTTGTGCCAGTGTACTGTTGAACTGATTGCAGAAGTAAAGACTGGATGCAAATCTTATAGACGTAGGGGTCATGTTGTTTTAGAGACGTAGTCCTAATTCGGAGTGGGACGCATCTATTAATTTGCATGAAGAAACGCGGCCTCTAGAGGGACGCGATCTTTGAAGTGAAGACGCAGCTCTTACCCTGTTGACTAGGCACGGCTTTGGCCTTGCTGAAGAGACGCGACTTTTGGTGGGATGCGATTTTTATTAAACACAAGTCCCACGTTTTGGGCGCATTGCCACTTGTCCGGCGGAGTTGAGGGGATATCTTTTCTTTGACGTGCAAAATTTGCGTCGCATTTAAGACGCACGCCACGCTCGTGCGGGGATTAGGCCTCGAGACATGCTCCGCATATCTCTACAGATCATTGTGCCTATAAAAGATAACAGTCTTTCAAGAGTCATCATTAGACTCTATTTCTTCTTCGCTGAGCATTATATCTTGGGTTAAGAAAAGCTTGAAGCTTTTTTCATTTTCACCGTCTTCAACACCGATCTCACGGTCAAAATGGCACCGAAGACCAAACCTGCTTCCTCGTCTTCGAGCTCTATCGCTCCGGAGATTCAAATGGGTGGTCTTCTATGCAGGAGGCCCCCATTTCAGGTAGTAAAACTATCTGATTTGGTTTCCTCCATTGAAGGGGCTTAAAGAGTTCTCTTAACTCTTAAGTCTCTTTTGAATGTGAACCGCCAACGCGAGGCTCATGCCCGTGTTTGATTTTCAGACGCGGTTCTTGAATTGGTAGGCAAGACGCGAGTTTGACGACCTCCGCGTCTTTACTTCATCAACTTGAGTCCGTATCTGTTTGTTGAACGCGGGCCTCATTGAGCCTTATGTTTTGGACTCAATGCTCAAAATATTTCTAAGTGTGGGGAGTTCAGACGCAGACTTCCTATGATTCTCGCGTCTTTTAAGATTAGGCGCAAGTCTTACTGAGTCTCGCGTCTGAGTCCGATACTTAGAAATTTTTCTAAGTTATGGATTTTGAAATGCGGGCTTCATGCAAGCCTCGCATTTTTGAGTCTTGACGAGGATTTTGCTGATTCCGTGTTTAGATTCATTCCTGCATTTGAATTTCAAACACCTAGCCATTTTCTTTCAGATTTCTGACCAAGTGTTGTCCTTTTTGCAGTGCGATACTCTTCCAACCCCTTGTCCAAGAAGTGCCACTTTAGGCACGTAGGTGGCGATGATCGTAATCTGACTTTCGTGCTTCAGAGGACTGCCCTTGTGACTACTGGTAAGTCAAAGGAGCGAAAGGAGAGGATCTCTAAGGTCAGTATGGTGACCCTTCGGGAGATTATCTCTGATGGACTGTTCGAGACGGATTCCTGCACTCAGTTCTGGAACCCTGCTTTTTCTCTTTGTGACGCCATTGACGAGGATGATAGGATTCTGCATGATGGAGATTATAAGTGGCTCCGTCAGATAGGGGACAGGAGGTTCTTCCTTCCCAATATGGAGAGGATGTAATCCTTATCCTATCTTCAACATATGTCCGTTCATCATGCGATGGATTGGGATCTTTCTCGGTTTGTCTCTGGCGTCTCTCTTGGCAGATTAGGTGCAAAAGAAGTATACTCTGCTGGCCATGGAAAAGATGTCTTCGATTTATTTCCCAGGTTAGTTAGGCCTGAGTATCCGAAAGGAGAAACCCCTCAGCTTGGCGCCACCTTCATCAATCGGTTTTTGAAAGTTAGGGGTGATTTTCCCGTTGACTTTCGTCCGCTCGGGTGGGTCCATTCTACCGACAAATCATGGTGGGTAGAATGGTTGGATTTGTCGGTAGAATGACATTCTACTGACAAATCCTCCTGAACTGTTTCCTTATAAGTTAGTAAAGAGTTCTGACATTTCCGTTTGACTTTCTTCTACAGAGCTGGCTGCCGGTAGTGAAGCCACAACTTCTTCTCATATTGAGGGAATGATCCAAGAGCTGGCCAAGCAGGAGGGCCTTGAAGCCCCCGCTACCAGGATGCCTCATGATGGCACAACCGCTGAGATCGGGGAGCCTTCATCCCAGAGTAGCTTATCCAGAGATTTGTCATCTTTGGATCCTCAACTTGGTAAGAGAATACTGACGTGTTATACTTTTTTTTATCGTTACCACTAACATTTAACGTTGTAGTTTGCAGAGAGCACTAGGGTAGCTCAAGTAGAAGATCCTGCGGCAAGCATTGGCGCAGAAAATAACACAGTTCAAACTTCGGCCGGGGAACCAAGTGCCATAGAGTTCGCTGTTGCTTCGTTGCAGTGGAAGCTGCTACAACAATAACTGTCCCAGAGGTATTGGTGACTACCTCAGTGTCTGACGAGCCTACTGTCGACCTCACCCCTGCACAAGTTGAACTGATTCCCGTCTCTCGTTCTATCATGGAAAGGGGGTCTGGGAGTACATCAACAGGGTTATCTCTAGCTAATGACATTATGAAAGAGCTAGCACGTCAAATGGTGCAACAATTTTTTGCTTCCATGAGATCCTGTATCGACTTGGTCCTTTCTGGGAGTAGTTCCTTTGAGTTTGCTCGAATGCTTCTCGAGAACCAGATTGAGAACATCAGTCACACTGGAAGTCCTTCGCAAGCTAGGGCGTGCCTGATGCTAGTTGAACAGCTGGAGAACCACCTGAAGGAGCTCAAGACCCTGGAGAATGCTGGCTCAATGGATAAGGCTCGGTCAATACTGAGTAAGCTCCTCGCTACTCAAGAACACGAGCGAAAAGAGATAGAGGAACAAATGGCTGAAGAAGCCCGCCATATCCAGCACTTCCAAACCAATTACCAAAGACCGGTTGGCGATCAAAAGGAATTTGAAGTCGTCATCCAAAGTGTGGAGCAAATTATCGCCACTTCTAAAATTACTATTGCTAAGGCGCAAGCCTTAATTGAAGTCAACGAGCAGAAACTTACTGCTGCCCGAAAAAGGCTGGAAGATTCGGAGGCTGCCAAGAAGCTAGTCCAAGAGGATCTTGCTGCTCATTCCTCCAAGTTGGAGTCTCTTCAGGCACAACTGGCTATGAAGAGATTTTTGTCCGAGGAAGAGTTGAGGGTCTAAGCTCTGGTGGAAGCTGAAAGGGCGCGTCAGCTCGAGATGCATCGCCTCCGGGAACAAATCCGTTCTTGGGGAATCAGGATTATTAGCCTTCTTCTCCTTTTTGTAACACTCTTTTTGTTAAATAAGAGTGTTTGTATTACTTTTATTATTTTCAAGTCAAATAATAAAAATTGTCCAATTTTTATCTCGCCTTTATCTTTTCGGACTCTTTGATGTCTGGGTGAACTCAGCTTCATAGTTGTACTCCTTGACTGTTTGTGAAAACACAGTCCTTAGTCATTTTGATAGGGTACAACCATGAATAATAAACTCAGACTGTACTGAGTTCTTGAGCGAGACGCGACTCTCATCTGCAATGGAGACGCGATTTTGAATTCCTCAAGAATGACGCACGGGTCTCAGCTGGTTGATGAGGACGCGACTTTGACTCAATAGAGACGCGATTTTGGTATCTTGAGATGGCGCAAACTCAGGCTGTACTGAGTTCATGATTGAGATGCAGTTTTCATCTGCAGTAGAGACGCGATTTTGGGCTCCTCAGGAATGACGCGCGAGTCTCAGTTGGTTGATAAGGACGCGAATCTGATTCAACAGAGACACGAGTCTGGTCCTTTGAGAGGGCGCAACCTTGAAGCGCGAACCTGCCTTCTTGATAAAAGAGACGTGGTTGTGGACTTTTCAGTAGGAATGAAAGGAACGCAGCCCTCGGGTTTATGAAAGGTCGCGGACTTGTGGACACGACCTTTAAGTCTGCGCCTGACGCCGCTTCCTAAGCGTTACATGTAGCCCATCTTAAAGATCTTGTTGGATCTTTTAATGCCTGGTCGGCGTTGACGATTGGGGACTTATATCCTTTGATGTTTACCAAAGTGGTAATCCACACGTCAGTTCCTTATTGGACTTAATGTTCGTACGAGAATTAAGGCTGATGGCTTTGATTTTTATGCCATTAATTATAAGCCTTATGGCTTGCCTATAAATAGGCTTCACCCCCTTAATAGCCCATTATCTAGAATGTTTTCCTTTGAGAGCATGCGCTCTGAGGGTCTTCATCTTGATTTGTTCTTCTTCCTTCAAGGGATATGTTCCAATGAACAGCAAGAACTCAAAGCTTCCATGCTTTCCTTTAATCTTTTTCAAAGATTATCACTGTCAAGTGATTTTAAGATCAAAAAGCATCGCCTTAAGTGCTTTTACCGGCTGCACCTTGATGCATAAAGTTCAACTTCTAGAGAATTCTTCTTTGGGTAGGAACCAATTGTCGCCATGAAATACTCAGTCCCATTGTGTTTCTGTTTTCCTATCCATTGAAGAAATTCGATCTCTTGAACTTCTCTTGGAGTCTGTTTGATGTGCTCGTGTTCAGAAGTCACGTATTTTAGGCTTCTTGCTGAAGAGATCTGGCTGATTTTCAATTCTAAGTTACAAGTCCTTTGAACATGAGTGTGACAAACTCTATACTTGGAGCTTGAGACACGAGCTTTGTATACGAGGCTCGCACTTGAGGTTCTTGATTTAAAGAATTTTAATTCTTTTGAGACCTCTGGACTTAAATGTGACAATCCTTGTTTTTCAAACGCGGGTGTGGCGACCTCTGCGTCTGGGTTACCTCGCGTCTTTTATCTCGGACGCGAGTCTCAAACCAGACTACGTTCAGATCTGCACTGGTCAACTCTGTGTTTGAAGTTCACAGCTTCAACTGCGTCTGCCCTTCAGCTTTTACCTTCCTGCCTTAAATAAATTTTAACTCTTTGGTTTCTTGCTTCTTGCAGGTTCTGGCAGCGTCAGTCAGTCTTCTGCGTCTTCGCTAGGCTCTCGGGAGAATATTTTGACCAGCGAGCTTATTCGATTGGCGAGCACTCGGGGAATCAGAACTCCTATTCATGGGCGAGGAGGATTCACGCGGTTGATGACATCCGTCAAGGCCTTATTGGACATGATGCACCAGCAATGCCTCAGGTTTGTCATAGTCACAATCGGTATGGTGGTGGGTATGGTGGTGGGTATGGTCCTCTTGCAGGTCACGGAAAAGAGGACATCACCTGTAAGGTCTCGTATCCTCCCTTCACCAATCTTACTGCCAGAAGTGACATCGAGGAAAACCCATGCTCATTAGATGGCTTTTTGGTGGTGGAGATATTCATCAATGAAGGATTATGGCCCACACCAGTTGGTCAGGTGGAATCAGAATATTCTTCTGCATTTCGACCTCGAGAAACACCATTGTTCTTGGTTAGCGATGAGCTTCTTCAATGTTTACATCATGCATCATGATGTAATCATCACTCGATCGTTTGAACACTGGTCAACTGTGACATGATTCAGTGGAAGAAGAGAAGAACTTTCTTTGGTGCTCTTCCAAACATCTTGTATTTAGAGCAATATAGATGTCTTGAGGAGTGAGTGCAACCTTTCGCTGAGAGAGAGGGACTTCTTTGTACTCTTTTATTGTAACACTCAATCTTATTGTATAAGAGAGTGCCTTGTATCACTTTCATATGTTTGAATATTAATAAAAGTGACACTTTTTCTTGTCTTTTTACATGTCTTGAATTCCTTTTTTTTTAATTGAAAATCAGACATATAGAAGTAGGGACTCTTGACTTGCTAAAAATGCGATGATTAATTTAACAAGTCAAAGTTTGGAAAAATTCTATTTCATGAATTTAAGATTACTGTCGGAGGTGTGCTAGTAACTTGATAGGAATGTGGGTCAGAGGTGTGATATTAACTTGACTCAATGGGAATTTCAGTTTCATTTGGGAAGACTGAAAACATCACTATCATAGGTGTAATGTTAAACTTGACAGTGAAGGTAATACTAGAGGTGTGATATTAAACTTAGCATTGGTCATCTCGACTTCGATAGGGAAGTCTGAGGGAAAGTCATTATCATAGGTGTATTGTTGAACTTAGCAATGAACTGGACACTAGAGATGTGATGTTGAACTTAGCATCGCTCGTCTCAGCTTCGATATGGAAGTCGGAGGCAAAGTGATTGTCAGAGGTTTTGTTGGCCCAAGGTTACAATCAACCCATGTTTAGTGTTTTTTTGATGATTACAAAACATATTAGTTATTTGTACTAATATCAACTGTTGTTTAAGTGTGTTTCAGGTTCATATCTTAAAGAGTTGATTACTTCCCTAAAGGAAGGTGTATTGGATTCAAGACAAGTCAAATTGGGCTCAAAGTGCAATATTGAAGATCAAGTGAAGATTGCCCATGTTGAAGTCTTGAAGACCTAGAAGTTTGTAAGTATAGTTTTGTTAAAGATAGAATATGTGAAATTTGGCTCTAGGATTTGCACACACACTTGTTTTGAATGTTTCTATGTTTTTGAAAATGTTTATTTCTAAGTTTATGCCTTGGTTTATACATACATGTACTCAAAGCTTTATATCTTCAAAAACGTGTTTAAAACATGTATATAAACAAAGTTAAGCATAACACTTAGTTCCAGAGTTTTTTTAAAGATTTTTTACAAATTTTTCTAACTCAAAAATCTGCCCAGAAAAAAAACTATTTCAGGCAGACCGGTCGACCGGCAGTCGACCGGCTGCTGTGTCCAGACATGCACAGGCTGTGCATGTCTGTCGGTCGACCGAACCTACATACCGGTCGACCGAAAAGAGATGTTTGCTCTCTGTATCTTTTCGGTCGACTGGGTCGGTCGACCGATAGAAGGAAACTGTGTTTCCTTTCTTGGATCGGTCGACTGGCAGTCGACCGAAGTCCCAACGGCTCTTTTGCCAGCAGGGACCCGGTCGACCGGCAGTCGACCGGTAGGCCTGCAACAAGCCATAACGGCTCTTTCCTCTTTGGGAATTTCTGAAAAACTGTTTTTGGTTTTCTCTTAACAGAGTTTTTAGGAGTTGGTGGGACTCTTTTTCTGATCAAATTAGCTGGAAAAATCAGAGTTTTTAACCTATTCTCTCCCTATAAATAGTGGGGAATAGGCCTTAGTTATTTACCAAGAAAAATACAAGTTTTCATTGTTTTCAAGTGAAAGAGAAAAATAGTTTAAAGCTTTCATTTCCATTCTTTCAAATTGGTTTTCAGTTGTTGTTTGATCTCTAATATCACTCTACAACTGAAGCTTTTCTCACCACACTTCATAGAGCCAAAAATTTCATATTCTTTCTATAAGTGAAGTTGTAAAAGAGTGAGAGTGTTTGTAAAAGAGTGTTGTGGTCTAGTTAAAGATCACTATTTGTAATCCTTGTTCTTGTGGAGACAAGCTCCTCGGTGGAGTTTCTTTGTAAGGTGAAGCTACGGGCTTGAGGTCTTTGGAGGCCTAACTTGTACGGGATCCTAAGGGGATAGTGGAAACCCTTCACGGAGGTGAAGGCGGGGACTAGAGCAACGGGCTCGAACCTCGAAACAAATCATCCTTGTTTGCGATTGCCTTTGCGTTCTTCTTGCTTTCAATTTCTCTTGTTTTATATTGCCTTGAATTATTTGCTTGAGTAACTAACCCTCTACTTGTGGAATCTTGTGTTGCTATACTTGTTGTGTTACATTGTGAGCCTTTCATTTTCATCATCATACTTGGCATTGATCAATCACACCTCAATACAACACGGTTGCATTGCGCACCTCTAACCCATTTAAGGGGAATTGGGAGGAAGGAGTTCAGAACCTCGCAAGGGGTATTCGGCTCTTAGTCGTGTTTTTGAGAGATTGTTGCATCACTCATTTCATAAGATTAAAAAGATCATTAGATTAGCAATTACACCTATTCACCCCCCCTCTAGGTGTATTTCAATTGGTATCAGAGCTTGGACTCTAGGATTTGGTTTAACAACCTTAGAGAAGATCCTCATTTGCTAATCATTTCATTCACATTCATATAGTAAAAATGGCCGATGGAATTAAGACCCCTCCCAAGTTTGATGGACTTAACTTTCCCATATGGAAGGTTAAGATGACCGTGTTTTTGCAATCTCTAGGTAGCCGAGTTGCAAAGGCCGTGACTAAGTCCTTTAGTGTACCCCCCGGTGACGAATCCACTTGGTCCGAAATAGAGACTAAGGAATTCGATGCCAATGCCAAAGCTCACTATGCACTTCTTCAAGCCCTAAATGATGATGACATAGCTAGGGTTATACATTGCAAATCCGCATTTGAGATTTGGTCACACTTGATAGTCACTCATGAGGGGACCTCACAAGTAAAGAAGGCTAAGATTGACCTTCTTCGGTCTCAATATGAAACATTTAGCATGCAAGACAATGAAACCATAGATGATATGGTTACAAGATTTACCAAGATTACTAATGGACTCTCTTCTTTAGGTGAAGATATCAACAATGATCAAAGAGTAAGGAAGATCATCCGGGCCCTTCCTCCTTCATGGGAAGTTAAAGCAACAACCTTGAAGGAACTCAACGACAATGAAGAGATGGAGCTTATAGGTCTCATTGGGAACCTCAAAACCCATGAGATGGAAAGGAAAGTAAGGGAGGACATGGCACCTACCAAAAAGAAGACCATTGCCTTCAAAAGTCATGCTACCTACTCCGACGAAGATGACGAAGAAGAAGATGACGAGGAGCTCTCACTTCTAGTCAAAAATGTCCGGAGGATGTACAACAAGGCAAAGTTCCAAGGAAGGAGGAGATGGCAAGGATGCAAGGAAGAAAGGAAGATCATTTGCTTTAATTGCCAAAAGCCGGGACACATAGTAGCGGAGTGTCCGGACCAAGTGAAGCCATCTTCATCCAAGAAGCCATACAAGAAGAAGGCTATGAAAGCAACATGGGATGACGAAAGTGAATCCGAGGAGGAGATCGACACCGCCAATATGTGCTTCATGGCAAATGAGAGCACAAGCAAGGTAACCCCCTCAACTCCTTTTGATGAAGATTTATCCATGGATGAGTTAAGTGAAGCATTTATAGAACTTTCTCAAAATTATGACTTCATGAAGAAAAAGTACTTGAAAATGAAAAAGGATAATGAATCTTTGAGTATTCAAGTGTTAAATCTTTCTAAAGAAAATAATGACTTGCATTCTTCTTTAGTTTCCACTAAAAATGATTTTGAAAAATATAAGATTGCTTGTAAAGGAAAGACCCCATTTGTAGATTCTAATGAGATTGCCATGCTTAAGGAAAGATTAGACTCATTAGATGTTGTTTTGAAAAAGTGTAGTGAGTTTGATAAGAAGAAGATGGAGAATATGTTTCCTAAGAAACAAGCTCCTAAGAAAAATGTTCATCATGCTCATGCTCATGCTCATGTACATGCTACACAACCTATGCATCATGGTAAACCCCCAAAGCATGCTCACACTTCACATACACACCATGCATTTATGTATAGAAAAGTGTACACATGTTCACATTGTGGACGGAAAGGACACTTAGCTAATTTTTGCTATGATAGACTAAGTGCATCATCTCATAATGTTTGGGTTCGTAACACTAACTTTCAAGGACCCAAGAAAGTTTGGGTACCAAAGTCAACAATTGTTTTAAATGATGTAGGTACTTTCCAAAGCCCAACGACGTAGAGGTTTGTGGTATCTTGATAGCGGTTGCTCAAGGCACATGACTTGGGACATCAACAACTTTGCAACCCTATCAAGATATCATGAAGGTGGCACCGTCACCTTCGGAGATGACGCCAAGGGTAAAATCATTGGTATTGGTAATGTAAAGCTTGGCACTTCTCCTTTAATTGAAAATGTAGTTTTAGTAGACGGGCTCAAGCATAATCTCTTGAGCATTAGTCAATTATGTGATAAAGGATTTAATGTTATTTTTGATGATATTGCTTGTAAAATAGTTGACAAAAATTCTAATATTTGTGTATTTTCCGGTTTTCGTGAAAGTAATGTATATATGATAGATATGCTAAATATGTCTTGTAATATAACATGTTTAAAAGCCCTCGATGACGACTCTTGGTTATGGCATAGGAGATTAGGCCACGTTTCATTTGACCATATTTCTAGGCTTAACTCTAAGGAAATGGTGAAGGGTATTCCTTCATTGAACTTTGAAAAGGACCGAGTTTGTGACGCATGTCAATTTGGGAAACAAACTAAGTCCTCATTCAAATCAATTAAGGATATCATGTCATCACGTCCATTGGAGCTAATCCACATGGATTTATTTGGCCCTACACAAACCAAAAGTTTAAGTGGGAGTAGATTTGCTTATGTTTTAGTAGATGATTTTTCGCGTTTTACTTGGGTTTATTTTCTTGAACATAAAAGTCAAACCTTTTCACATTTTCAAGCCTTTAAGAAAAGAGTTGAAAAGGAAAATGACTCCTCAATAATTAAAATAAGAAGTGATAGAGGAGGTGAGTTCATTAACCTTCCCTTTACCACTTTTTGTGAGGAACATGGAATAAAACATGAACTTTCTTGTCCTAAAACTCCACAACAAAATGGAGTAGTTGAGCGGAAAAATCGTACTTTACAAGAGATGGCTAGGACAATGTTAAATGAATATGGTCTACCACATTATTTGTGGGCCGAGGCCGTTCATACTTCATGTTACATTGCAAATCGTGTTTTCCTATGTAAAAATACTACTAAGACTTCTTATGAGATGTATTTTTCTAGAAAACCTAATGTTTCTTATTTCAAAGTGTTTGGTTGCAAATGTTTTGTTTTAAATACAAATATTAATTTGGGAAAATTTGATGCTAGATCATATGAGGCTATTTTTGTAGGTTACTCAAATACTAGTAAGGCTTATAGAGTCTTCAATAGGTCAACTTTGACTATTGAGGAATCTATTCATGTTAAATTTGAGGAATCTAACAAGTTTGTTAAGAATTGTGTAGAAATTGATGCTTTAGATGAAGGGTTGGAGAAAGTGACCTTGGAGGATGCTTCTACCATGGGAGACAAGCCAAAGGATGATGATGGAAGTGAAGCCAAAGTGGAAGAGGCTCAAGGAAATGAACATCAAGCAAATGAAGAGGAGCCCTCTCAACCACTACCAAAGGATTGGAGATTCAATCCTCATCATCCCAAGGACCTCGTCATAGGTGAAGTATCAAAAGGGGTAACCACTCGCTCTAAGATTCAAGATTTTTGTGGTAATTTTGCTTTTATTTCACACATAGAACCTAAAAATGTCCTCGAGGCCGAGGCCGATTCATATTGGTTGCTTGCTATGCAGGAGGAGCTCAATCAATTTGAGCGCAACCAAGTATGGCATCTTGTTCCTAGGCCCCAAGATAGACCAACTATTGGTACTAAATGGATCTTTAAGAACAAGTTGGATGAATCGGGTAATGTAGTTAGAAACAAGGCTAGGTTAGTTGCCCAAGGTTACACTCAAATCGAGGGAATCGATTTTGAAGAAACCTTTGCACCCGTAGCACGGCTCGAAGCCATACGGATGACCTTAGCATATGCCTCATTTAAAGATTTTAAGTTATTTCAAATGGATGTAAAGAGTGCTTTTCTTAATGGTTATATTGATGAGGAGGTGTATGTTGAACAACCCCCCGGGTTTGTTGATCCTACACACCCTAATTATGTTTATAAATTAGATAAAGCACTATATGGTTTGAAACAAGCCCCTAGGGCTTGGTATGAAAGATTGTCTTCATTTTTGCTTTCAAATGATTTTAAGAAAGGAAAAGTTGATAAAACATTATTTACCAAACATATAGATCAAGATATCCTCATAGTTCAAATTTATGTTGATGACATTATTTTTGGATCTACTAATGTTTCACTTTGCAAGAATTTTGAGTCATGCATGAAAAAGGAATTCGAGATGTCTATGATGGGGGAGCTCAACTTCTTCCTTGGACTTCAAATCAAGCAACGTAGTGATGGGACATTCATCAACCAAGCCAAGTACACCAAAGAACTCATCAAGAGGTTCGGGCTTGAAGGATCCAAAGTAGCAAAGACTCCCATGGCAACCACTACGAAACTTGACAAGGACGAACAAGGTAAGGAAGTAGACATCAAATTATTTCGTAGCATGATTGGTAGTTTACTCTATCTTACGGCTAGTAGGCCGGATATAATGTTTTCCGTATGTTTATGTGCACGTTTTCAATCATGTCCTAAGGAATCACACTTAATAGCGGTAAAACGCATAATTAGGTATCTTAGGGGCACAATTGATTTAGGTTTGTGGTATCCGAAAACTAATCAATTTACCATGACTAGTTATTCGGATGCCGACTATGCCGGTTGTAGGGTAGATAGGAAGAGCACAAGTGGCACTTGCCAATTCTTGGGCAATTGTCTTGTGTCTTGGTCTTCCAAGAAGCAAAATAGTGTAGCCCTTTCAACCGCCGAGGCGGAGTATGTAGCAGCCGGAGCTTGTTGTGCACAAGTACTCTGGATGAAACATACTCTTCTCGATTTTGATTTACATTTTGATCATGTTAAGATTTATTGTGATAATACTAGTGCTATTCACATGACCAAAAATGCTAATCAACATAGTAAAACCAAACATATAGACATTAGATATCATTTTCTTAGAGATCACTTTGAAAAAGGTGACATTGATATCGATTTTGTTTCCACAGATTTTCAACTTGCAGATATTTTCACAAAACCTTTAGATTATGCAAGATTTTCATTTATTTGTGGTGAATTGAATGTATGTAAGATTGATACTTAAAATATCTTAGGTTGTTTTGTTTTGGTTTCTAATATGTTTGTTTTGTTTTGTCTTAAAATTTTTTTAACCCTTTTTGATGTATGACAAAAGGGGGAGAAAATATATGGAGAAAATATATGTTGTTTGTTTTAAATTTTGTTATTCCTTATGATAGTTTATTTTGGTGATGATATTTTTCAATGCTTTATGTATGCTTACATAGTTGCTCATATTCATGTTAAATACATAGCATTGTTTAAGGGGGAGCTTTCCAAGCTCTTTCCTCTTTTATTTGTTTAATAACTCATATGTTTTGTCATCATCAAAAGGGGGAGATTGTTGGCCCAAGGTTACAATCAACCCATGTTTAGTGTTTTTTGATGATTACAAAACATATTAGTTATTTGTACTAATATCAACTGTTGTTTAAGTGTGTTTCAGGTTCATATCTTAAAGAGTTGATTACTTCCCTAAAGGAAGGTGTATTGGATTCAAGACAAGTCAAATTGGGCTCAAAATGCAATATTGAAGATCAAGTGAAGATTGCTCATGTTGAAGTCTTGAAGACCTAGAAGTTTGTAAGTATAGTTTTGTTAAAGATAGAATATGTGAAATTTGGCTCTAGGATTTGCACACACACTTGTTTTGAATGTTTCTATGTTTTTGAAAATGTTTATTTCTAAGTTTATGCCTGGTTTATACATACATGTACTCAAAGCTTTATATCTTCAAAAACGTGTTTAAAACATGTATATAAACAAAGTTAAGCATAACACTTAGTTCCAGAGTTTTTTTAAAGATTTTTTACAAATTTTTCTAACTCAAAAATCTGCCCAGAAAAAAACTATTTCAGGCAGACCGGTCGACCGGCAGTCGACCGGCTGCTGTGTCCAGACATGCACAGGCTGTGCATGTCTGTCGGTCGACCGAACCTACATACCGGTCGACCGAAAAGAGATGTTTGCTCTCTGTATCTTTTCGGTCGACTGGGTCGGTCGACCGATAGAAGGAAACTGTGTTTCCTTTCTTGGATCGGTCGACTGGCAGTCGACCGAAGTCCCAACGGCTCTTTTGCCAGCAGGGACCCGGTCGACCGGCAGTCGACCGGTAGGCCTGCAACAAGCCATAACGGCTCTTTCCTCTTTGGAATTTCTGAAAAACTGTTTTTGGTTTTCTCTTTAACAGAGTTTTTAGGAGTTGGTGGGACTCTTTTTCTGATCAAATTAGCTGGAAAAATCAGAGTTTTTAACCTATTCTCTCCCTATAAATAGTGGGGAATAGGCCTTAGTTATTTACCAAGAAAAATACAAGTTTTCATTGTTTTCAAGTGAAAGAGAAAAATAGTTTAAAGCTTTCATTTCCATTCTTTCAAATTGGTTTTTCAGTTGTTGTTTGATCTCTAATATCACTCTACAACTGAAGCTTTTCTCACCACACTTCATAGAGCCAAAAATTTCATATTCTTTCTATAAGTGAAGTTGTAAAAGAGTGAGAGTGTTTGTAAAAGAGTGTTGTGGTCTAGTTAAAGATCACTATTTGTAATCCTTGTTCTTGTGGAGACAAGCTCCTCGGTGGAGTTTCTTTGTAAGGTGAAGCTACGGGCTTGAGGTCTTTGGAGGCCTAACTTGTACGGGATCCTAAGGGGATAGTGGAAACCCTTCACGGAGGTGAAGGCGGGGACTAGAGCAACGGGCTCGAACCTCGAAACAAATCATCCTTGTTTGCGATTGCCTTTGCGTTCTTCTTGCTTTCAATTTCTCTTGTTTTATATTGCCTTGAATTATTTGCTTGAGTAACTAACCCTCTACTTGTGAAATCTTGTGTTGCTATACTTGTTGTGTTACATTGTGAGCCTTTCATTTTCATCATCATACTTGGCATTGATCAATCACACCTCAATACAACACGGTTGCATTGCGCACCTCTAACCCATTTAAGGGGAATTGGGAGGAAGGAGTTCAGAACCTCGCAAGGGTATTCGGCTCTTAGTCGTGTTTTTGAGAGATTGTTGCATCACTCATTTCATAAGATTAAAAAGATCATTAGATTAGCAATTACACCTATTCACCCCCCCTCTAGGTGTATTTCAGGTTAATATTAAACTTGGCAGCAACTTAATCATTGTTAGAGGTGTAGTGTTAAACTTAACAGTAATTTATCAGAGGTGTGATATTAACCTGACAGTGGTTGACTTGCGATATGAGCAATTTTGAGGACTTGTAATTCTATTGATGAGAATTGACAAGTAAAGTTTGGAATGTTAGAGGTGTAGTGTTAACTTGACAGTGGTTGATTTGCGATATGAGAAATTTTGAGGACTTGTCATTCTATTGATGAGAATTGACAAGTGAAGTTTGAAATATCAGAGGTGTAGTGTTATTTGACAGTGGTTGATTAGCGATATGAGCAATTTTGAGGACTCGTCATTCTATTGATGAGAATTGACAAGTGAAGTTTGGAATGTCAGAGGTGCAGTGTTAACTTGACAAGAATTGGCTTGCGATAGGAGCAATTTTGAGGACTTGTCATTCTATTGATGAGAATTAACAAGTGAAGTTTGGAATGTCAGAGGTTTAATTTTAACTTGACAAGGATTTAAAGACTTGTGACTCCATGTAGAGGAGAGACAAGTGAAGTTTGCACTCATTGGGGAGTATTGAAAATTTTCATTGTCAGAGGTTAGTATTAACATAGCAATGTTTGCATTTGTGGACCTACCCTTCTATGGAAGAGAATTGGTAGGGGATTTTGGGTGAGAGTAAAATGAACTGTCAGAGGTTTAATATTAACGTGACAATCGTTGATTTTCTGAGACATGAGAAATTTGCCGTTAGAGTATTAAACTTAACAGCGATGATTTCTAATGAGTTTTGTTGTCAGAGGTTTATTATTAACTTGACTGAATCCACTGGGGATTGGAAAATCTGGTTTGTCAGAGGTTTAATATTAACTTGACAAATCCCAGTTCATTTCATTAGGAAGATGAACACATGTATTTTTGTGGCCCAACCATTCTGTGGCTGAGAATTGTTAAGAGATTTTGGAGGAGAGGATGGGACCAAGTCCATTAGGATTTTTAGCAAACCCTCAGCTATCAACGAATTTGGTGTACCTTTACCAACTATCGTTTGAGTTGGGCTAGCCATGTTATTCCCCTCAGCATGATGAGTTATCGAAGACTTATGTTGGACTTGAAAGCTAACATTTTCCTCTATCCTTGGCCATTGGAGGCGTAGGATGTCAATAGAAGAGTAACTAAGCTGAAACTGAAGTCTTGTATTTTGTCTCTTCCTTAATATTTACATCATGCAACATGATGTGACCATTGCTTGATCAGCTTGACACTGGTCACCCGTAGTGTGATCCAATGAAGGGAAGAAGCTTTTCTTGGATCTGGGGTTTTGGTCAAAGGTGTAGTATTAACCTGATCAGGAGAAGAGTGCTATCAAGGATAGTATTTCTTCAAAAACTTGCCATTGATTGGCATCATGAGCGTATCACCTTCTGAGGTTATGAGGCGATATGCTCCATTTGAGTAGACCGACCTACTACAAATGGTCCTTCTCATTTGGGTTGGAAATTTTCTTTGGTCTTATGCGTCATCACCATAGGTCTTCTGACGGCTAAGACAAGGTCGCCTTTCTTGAAAGTTCACTCCTTAACTTTCTTATTAAAAGCTCTGGTAATTCGAGCTTGATAGAGCTTGATTTGCTATTGAGCTTGCAGGCGTTTATCGTCTAAAGCTTCTAGCTCTTGGAAACGCAGTCGATGCTTCTCTCATTTGTCATCGCTGCTGTCAAGGCGACACGTAGAGATGGGATTTGGATTTCTAATGGGAGTACGGCTTCACACCCATATACCAAGGAGAAAGGTGTAGCCTTCGTCGGGGTTCGAACCGTCGTGCGATAGGCCCATAAGCATTCACCTAACTTGTCGTCCCAGTCATGTTGGTTTTTTGAGACGAATTTCTTGAGAAGTTTCACAATTGAAAGCTTCTGCGAGGCGTTAGCGGCTGGGTAGTATGCCGTTGAGGACACACTCTGGATTCTGAACTTGTTACAGAACCTCTGAAAAGCCTGGCTGACGAACTGGGGCCCATTATCATGAACAATCCGTCGTGGTACACCAAAACGGTAAATGACGTGATGTTTAACAAATTTGATCACGTCGGATGCCTTTACCTCCCTCAAGGGAATAGCTTCAGCCCATTTAGAGAAGTAATCGGTTATAGCTAAGATGAACTGATGTCCTTTGGATGAAGGTGGGCTGATAGGGCCGACCATGTCCATTCCCCACATCTCAAATGGTCAGGTTGAGGTTATAAAGCAAAGATATCCTGGTGCTTGATGGACGAAGTCACCATGGACCTGATAGGCGTGACATCGTTTAGCGTAAGTGATGGCGTCCGGGATCATCTTAGGCCAATAATATCCTAGTTTTCAGAGTCGATCCCCAAGCTTCGGACCGGGCTGATGAGCTCTACACATGCCATCATGCGCTTCTTTGAGTACTTCCTGTGCTTTCTTTTGTGACAGATAGTGGAGGAGGATCCCATCCGGTGATCAGCGATATAGTATTCGCGTGATCGCATTATAGTAGAATTTGTGGGCTTTCCTTCTAATGGTAGCCACCTCTTTGGGATCATCAGGCAGGATGCCGTACAATGCATAGTCGATGTAGGGGAATCGCCAATCCCTAGGTTCTGCTCCTGTTGAAGTTTCTAGAGCTTCTTTGGCTTAACAATCTCCTGTCAGCTTTTAGTGATCTTCAAAAATGACTCTTAGGCAATACAAGTTGTGGCTGTAGACAAGTATTTTCTCTACTACCCCAACTGGAGGGCTAAAGAGGTAGCGAGAGATGCCAGTGCATCTGCGTGCGCATTTTGCTAGCGTGGTACATGGTCAATGTAAAAGTTTTTGAACCTCACGGCCATGTGAATAGTTCG
Organism: Agave tequilana; assembly: GCA_038442645.1. Taxonomy (NCBI): domain Eukaryota; kingdom Viridiplantae; phylum Streptophyta; class Magnoliopsida; order Asparagales; family Asparagaceae; genus Agave; species Agave tequilana. The sequence continues at coordinate 35,492 of JAVJIF010024448.1, read as the reverse complement.
TTGTAATAGGGTACTAAGTCTTTATGTCTGACTTCGTACTCCCCACGAACTTGGTTAACGATAAGTTTAGAGTCACCGTATGCTTCGAGATTTTAACGCCAGTCTCATCGGCGATTTGCATTCCAATCAAGAGGGCATTGTATTCTGCTACATTGTTGGAACAGGGCTCGGTTAATGAGAAAGCTTAAGGGATCACATAGTTCTGTGGGGAGACCAGTACTACCCCCACTCCTGCTATAACATGCCCATGCGGATATGTTCTCGATGCACCGTCGAAGAAGAGTTGCCACACCGGTCTTTCAAAAGATATCTGGGTCGTACAAACTTCAGCGACTTCATTTGGGAGAACCTCGTAAAGTTTGGTTGTTCTCAGATCTGGATGCTCAGCCAGGAAATCAGCCATCGCTTGTCCCTTCACGGCTTTTTGTAGTTGAAAGCGCATCTCATATTGGGATAGCAGTATAGCCCATTTTGCCAATCGACCATTTAGTGATGATGGCTTTGTCATGAGCAACCTCAAAGGGTTGACTTTTGATATGACATTTATACTCTGGCCCACCAAGTAGTATCACATTTTCTGGACAGCGAACACCAACGCCAAACATTCCTTTTCGATCGTGTTGTACCGATGCTCAGCTCTGATCATAGTTCTGATCAGATAGTAGATTGCCTGCTTATATCCCTGATCATTATTTTGGGCTAGTAAAGCTCGTACGGAATGATCCATCGCTCGGACATATAGCAGGAAAGATTTTCCTAAAATCGGAGCTGTAAGTACGGGTGGTTGCGTGAGGTATCATTTGATTTCCTCGAACACTTGTTGGCAAGCATCATCCTAGATGAACGAAACACCCTTCTTCATTAATCTGGTGAAGGGCATCTTCCGGCGAGATTTGAGATAAATCTCCGAATGTACGCTAGTCGCCCTTGCAATCCTCTAAGCTCCCTGAGATTCCTTGGAGGTTGCATCTCCTGGACAGCGCGAACTTTTTCTGGGTCTAAATGAATTCCTTTGGATGTCACCACAAACCCTAGGAATTTACCGCTGGCTACCCCCAGGAAAGATTTGGTGGGGTTCATCTTCAACTGATGTGCTTGCATGATTTCAAAAACTGTCTTCAGATCTGCTATGTGATCGCCCTTGGCGCGGCTTTTCACAGCAATGTCGTCGACGTAGCATTCCACTGTTTACGCATGTGTTCACGGAAAATTGCATTCAAAGCTCTCTGATATGTTGCCCTAGCGTTTTTCAGTCTGAAGGGCATGATAGTATAACAATATACCCCAGTAATGTCCTGAAAAAAGTATGCTTTTCATCATAAGGGTACATTTTGATTTGATTGTACCCTGAGAATCCATCCATGAAGGACATTCGTTCAAACCCGCACGTATTGTCAATCATGACATCCGTGATTGGGAGAGGGAATTCGTCTTTGGGACAGGCCTCATTTAGATCGCAAAAATTGATGCAAATCTGGATCTTACCATTTTTCTTGGTAATGGGGACGATATTGGCTACTCAATCAGGGTATTGCTCCTCCCTAATGAAGCCAGAGTCTATAAGCTTCTTGACTTCTGACTGGATTGCTTTCATTATTTCTGGACGAAACTGTCGCTGTTGCTATTTGACTGGCTTCATGTCTGAATTAATGTTAAGGTGATGCATAGCCACTCGAGGATCAAGCCCAGGCATGTCCTCGTATTTCCAAGCGAAAATGTCTATATACTCCCGCACATGAGATATTAAAATATTCTTTCTCGGAGGATGATAGGCTTTTGCTTATAAAGTTGGGCTTAGGATTAGCCTCATCTCCTGATTAATCTGGGTAACTTTATCCTCTGTGGGTGGTTCGCGTTGTTCAAAGTGAACATCCAGAGAGTATTTAGGTGTTTGATCCAAGAATTTGTATCAGACTGGATCGTTTCTTCATCTCCGTCTTTCAGGTGGCTTGTTGACACCATTTACTGAAAGTTCTCTGAAGAGGTTGCCCACACTAACGTCCGACTCTCACGATGACGTGCCAGATGAGTGATTATGGTATAATGACTCTTCAGACTCAGAGACTGACGGAATTGGAGTTGACACATAGCCCAAACCCCTGCAAGTTTGATGGTAATAGTCAAGGGTCTTCCCTTTCAGAACGAAAGATCGAAGTAGTGTTCTTCTTTCTTTGCCAAAGTTCAAATCAGGACCATTTGTTAGATCATACCCTATCATCTCCATCATTCTGAGTACACTTGGCTCATAATAAGAGAACTGAGGAGATTCGTTCTCGCTTTCTGAGTCTTTGTGAGACATCAATTTGAACTCAATTCTTACGAAAAGAATTGGTTTTTGGCCTCTGCGTTTTGTTGGAACCATGAATACTGATTCTTGCGTATCACCGACATCTTGGTACATTTTGAGGGATGACTTTATTGGTACACCAATGATGTCAGAGCATCCATTACCGACCGGGGTCATCACCCACCTCGGTACTAGTGTCTGATGGCACTAAATCAGAAGCAAATACAGAAAAGTAAGCCAAATTCAAATCTTCATTAATATACCACTCGCCTACATCATCGGTGGTGTTATTAACATCGAGCTTATGAATGCTCGTTACAAGTAGATTTAATTCCCACATGCACCTTTCTTCCACCTCTGGCTCAGTGTCAGCTTCATTACCAGAGTCTGGTTCCTCTGGCTGTAGGTTCTTGTTTGTTTCTAAAGAGTCTTGGTACAGGAGGGTGTCTGTGAAATAGTTCTCTACAACTTGAACTGATGCCTTTCGACAATCAATGTTCGAACTTTCCCACTTTCGTCAATGTACTTCATTACTTGATGGAGAGTGGAGGGGACGATGGAATTACGATGAATCCACCGTCGTCCTAGCAGCAAATTATATGAAGTGTCAGCGTCGATTACATAGCACGTCACTTCAGACTTTTGGTCCCCGATCTGAGATTTGAGCTTGACCTTTCCCATTGGGCGCGTACCTTCGGTGTTAAAACCATAGATGGTGGTTTGGGTGGCGCTCAATCGGTGGGTGAGAATTCCTAAGTGCTGCATGACTCGGTGAGGCATGATGCTCAACGCAGATCCTGGATCTACCTGAATGCGACTTACTTCAGACGATCCAATATACCCTGTGAAGTACAAGGGCCGATCATGCTTCCCTTAACCTGCATGTCATCTGTTTTGAAGGTAATGCAAGGGATATTTTGGGAGGCATAGAGGCAATCCTCTATATCTTCCTCCTGTGTTCCAGCCGGGATCTGGGCCATGAAGATCTCAGCATTAGTTAGGGCTTCCCTCAGAGCTTTTCTTGTTGACTTTGATAGTCTCAGGAGCTCGTAAAGGGTGATTCTGGCCGGGATATTGGCCAATTGAGCCAGGACGTCAAAGCGGTAAAGTGTTGTGGATCCTTCCGCGTTATCCTTTAAGAGAGCCTTGGAAAACTGAAGCTCTTTCTGGTTCTCCACCATTGCTTTGCGGAGGGCTTGGCTGACTCTGCAGTAGGTTTAGGAGGGCTTGCCACCATCTCATCATACTTCTTTAAATATGACTGACCCGAACGAGTTTCTGCCACGAGAAGTTTATTGAGTTCTGCGGCAAGGATGATTGTCTCCTCTTTTGAATTAGTTAGTGAGGGAACATCGGTTTTTGCTTCTCGGGAATAAGCGCACATCACGTTGCAGGATGAAGCTTTTGCTTTGCCTTTGGACTTTCTATTGGTAATAGTAGTCCACTGTTGGCCTTCCACAAGGTTGGGATGAACCCACATAATTTCTCCCTGAGGTGTGGGGATAGGTACAAGACCCTTCTCTTGTTGGTGATGCGGATCTGTATTGATCATTCTTAGTTCTCCTCTTGGGATAGGAACTACTCCGGACGGTGCTGGAGGCTGTTTTCCAAACTGAAGAAATGATGTCATATTAGCCGTCACTTTCTTCTGCTCTGGACGGAGCTTTCACGCTTCTGCATCAATCAGAGCTTGAAGGATGTCTTTGAAGACGTAACAGCTCTGGTGGAGTGCCCTAGCATCCTGTGATACAGGCAGTAGTTAGGATTATCAGACTTGCCGACTTCTTCAGGACGTCTAGCTTCAGGAAGCTTGAATCTGTTGCTCTTGTTGAGTAACTTGAATAACGAATTGACATGCTCGTCTTTGAAGGAATACTGCTTGTTGGCGCGTGGCTGACTTGAAGAACCACCTCCCCTAACCGGCTGAGGTTTGACGGGAGATTTTGTCTCTGTCGTCAAATTATCTTTTCTCTTTGATTGAAAAGATGTTTCTGGCATGCGTCTTGTCGACTTTTCGGGTCTGGGTTTGTTTTCTTCTGCCCTAACCCTGGCGATAATTTCTTCAGCCTGTTCACCTTGCTGGACCAATTACTTTCAGGTGTGGCATTCAACAACTCCTATTTGAACTAGGAGTGAAGTTTGTAGATTGTGACGACATGTTTCTACCAAGGTGGCCTGGGTCATACCGCTGGGACATCGGAGTGCCATATTCTGAAATCTTTCCACAAATGTTTTGACTGACTCTCCCTTTCGCTGCTTCGTGGCCAGGAGAGTGGGCATTTTAATCTCAGAGTCATCTTCAAAGAAGCATATTAGGAAGAGTTTCTCCAAATCACCCCAGTTTTTAATGGAGCCTTCTGGGAGTTTCATGAAGCATTCAAAGGCAAGCCCTTTTAGAGTGCCGATGAACAAACGTGCCAAGATGACATCATTATTTACCATATTTCCTATCTGAGACTTGAAGTAGTAGATGTGTTGGTTCGGTGACCTTTTGCTGTTGAAAGCCTGTAGGGTTGGAGTTTTGAACTTAGGAGGGTATGGGACAAGGCCCACTCGGCCGGATATAGCCGGACCACTCCTGCTTCTTGGAGACCTTTCCGGTTGGTAAGGGCTTCCAGACGCTGCTCCAATTGACTCATTCTTTTGGAATGAATGCCCCCATTCTCCGGGCTGCCTTCCTCTTTAGACGAGGATTTAGACGACTCGGAATTAGATTGCTCCTTTTCCTCAATATGTATAGAAGATGAGCTTTCTCTTTCTTTCCGTTTGCCTTTAGACTTCTTAGAAGAAGTTTTGTTGGTCGACTTCCTCTTGTTTTCAAGCAATTGTGTGAGCATTTGCTTGAGGGTATCAATAGATTCTTGTTGAGCGCAAATCATATCGAATTGTTCCCTCTGGACCTAGGCTTGCTGTTCAAAGTGTCTGGCCGTCTCCTCGGGAGTATTTGTCATGCACGCAAAGGCTTCCTTCTCTATGGAAGAGTTCGAGGCCTATGATTCTGCAACGGCAAAATGTGATTCATTTTCTTTAATGCCCCGAGCTAGGGCACTGTAGTTGATTGGGGCGACCGCACCAGTCCGAGTGCGAGTATGCCGATACACTCCTTCTGGTTTCGTGTCAGACTCATCGGAGCTGACCGCCTATTGTTTTCCCCTACTTCCGCTTACCATATTTGCAGTGACTTTAGGGTACTCTATGTCAGAGAAGGCTCCCTTTCTGTGAGAGTGACGCTTCTTGGCTGATTGGGAGGTTGAGGTCAATCGTCTCAACACTGACTGTTTGCTTGCATATGAGCTGCAGCGGCATTCAAAGGGCATTGTCGTAATGAGTCGTTCACAGCAATAAGACGGAGTATTCTGATTAGCACTCCTTTTCTTCGTCAAATAATCACTTAGATCTATCGGAAGAGGACCAAAGAGATTAGCCTCGAGTTATCGAGGGCTTTTTAGCTTCTGAGAGCTATCCTTGCATCACAAAGCTGAGACACAGGGTTCTGAGATGCGGAGCTCACGTCCTGTAAGACAGACGCGCCTCTCGCATTTCGGCTTAAGAATGCAGGCCTCGCGTCTCTGCTGAGAAGGGATGCAGACTTTGCGTTGCTCATTGTCGCGTTTAGCTAGCGACGGTTGAGATATTCAGATTTTCTTAATTCCGCGTCTAATTGGGGAGACGCGGGTCTTGTGTCTTTGAGAAGAGGTATGGACCTCGCACTGCTGAATGTCGCGTTAGGGAAGTGGAGCTTCAGAAACGCAGGCCTGTGGGCTTCGTGTTTAGGTCTCCAAATGCGGACTTCACGCATCTGACGTGGTTCAGGAGAGATGCGAGCTTGAACCTCGCATTCTGTATCTGCTGGATAGGTAATTGTTCTAGCTTCTCGCGTTTGTAGGTTACGCGCACGTCATCTCTGTCATCATTCAGCATTTCGGTTACGCCGTACAGGTTGCTGGGAACCCCCGATGACCTGGAACTGAGGAAGAGGATGAGCATGAACGGGCTGAATATCAACAACGCTAACCTCACGGGTCTCATGGGAGACGTTGACGTGGGTGTTACGTATGATATGATTAGCCATGGCACTCTTCTTGTCAGTCGTATCTGAAGGGATCTCAGAGTGAATTGGAGAGCAGGTGCCCGAGGAGACCTTGCGGTACTACCGCGCTCTAGGGCTCTTGAAGTCGGAAGAGAGGAACTCTTCATACTTTGCCTGGTCGAACTCGACAATGAGTGATTCGACCATTTTTCCCATGTAGGTGACATCACCTTGCCCACAACTTGCTCATTGGTAGAGAAAGTTTCCCCCAGCGGAGTCGCCATCTCTTATTTGGTGGGAAAATCAAAGATCGAAGTGTAAATTCTTTATTTGATGGTAAAGAAAATTACAGCGGATCAATAATCTTTTTACAAGAGAGGGGACATATTCAAGCTCAAATCTTCCCTTTGTTTAATGCCGGGTTCTTGATGTGGCGATGGAAAGTGAATCTTGTTTCCCGTTGACCGGGTGAATGTCAAGACTTTTTGAGAATCTTCTCTTTGGATGGTGAACAAAGTAACACGACTTCTGTCCAATAAGAATCTCAAAGAGACTTTAGGTAAGAACAAACTCTTACGCAACAAGTTGTTAGAAGAGTTGAACTCTCTTTCTTTTAGCTAGAAATCTTGGTCCTTCTATGGCTTACAACCGAAGTTCTTCTGACCAGATTTTTCTCAACCCCTCTTCCATAGCAAATTGGGCTATTCATAGAGGTTTCAGGGGATAAAAGTGTCCCCTAAAAATATTTCATAATGGGGGTTAAATCCTTAATTACGTGGGCAGTAATTGACCCAGTAATGAAGACAGTTATAACTGAGACGCAGGGTTTCTCTGTAGTTGAAACGCGGGCTTCGAGCCTCGCGTTTAACCCTTAAGGTAATGCTTGAACTTTGCCCTTTGGTTGAAATGTGAACTTCAAGTTCTGCGTCAAGCTTTATGTGAGACGCGGGCTCTGGGCTCTGCGTCTTAGTCATTGTGGTAAAGTAGAGACGCGGGTTTCGACCCTCGCGTCTTAGTACTGTAGTGATGCTACTGCAGTAATGCTGAGACATGGGTTTTAACCCTCGCGTCTTGGTACTGTAGTGATGCTACTATAATAAGGCTGAGATGCGAGTTTTAACCCTTGCGTCTTGGCGCTGTGGTAATGGCTATGATTAGCCCTGCGTCTGGAGTTTGGACTCTACTTTTTGATGACTTGTCTTCAGTGATTTTTAGACAGCCTACACACGTATAATAAGCCGTTAAACCTCTAGGTTACCCCTAGAGGATGAGTTTTGTCTCATGAGGATTTTCAGCGAATTACACCCACAAAATTCATAAAGAAAGAAAAACAAAGTGTAAGTATTTTTGAAATACATTAGGAAAAATATATTTGAAGTATTTATGCAAAAAGTCAAGTAATCTGTAAGTCATAGGAATACCAAACTATTCATTTATAAACTTAGTTTCTATTTAAAAACTTGTTACAATCAAGGTAAGAATTAAAATTATATTTCTCATCTAGTCTATTATTTTAACCCTAAGTCATATGCACCTTTGTGACCGTGAATATTTGACTAAGGATTCTTTAACTCTAACTCTTATGTCTTATTTTTATGTATTTTGCCGGTAATATTTTCTAGTTTTATTAGGTTTTCTAATTCACTCATGTAACGAGCCTTTAGTCGGTGACTCTCAAACTGGATGGTCTTAGGACACCGGGTGAGAAAACACCCCAAGGACTTAAGGACTCGAGCAAACAAGGCCACAAAACTGAGGATTTTATTGATTATATGGACCATTTTTAGGTGTGAATTATTATTCTTTATTAGGAACAAATACCTAGCTTAATCAGATTATTTTTAATATATAATATATTTTTTCTCTTTTTATAAGGCACAAGATTCTTTGTTTTGTACCCTATGTGTGTAAGTGTATAAAGTATGCATATTTCATTAAGGTTAAAATCAAAACTAAATTACTTCTTCAATTTTTCTTCCTAACCCTAGAAATCAAACAAATAATTTTATTTTGACCAAGTATAAGAAATACTAATTATGATTCTTCCTATTCCTTAAAATTAACTTAATTTCTTATAAAAATAAGTCAAAATATTGTTTTCCTTTTCAAAAAGTTTTTAAAAGCAAAGATTATATATATATATATTAAAATAAAACCTATGTTATGTTAGAACCTTTCCCCACACTTATCTCATATATTATCCTCAATGTATGAATGAATGCATATATGTATGAACAAGAAGAAAGGAAAGGGAAAAAGTTACCTCAAGATGCTGGTTCCGGTGAAGTCGGATTGGGCTAAGCGTTACTGCCCAATCTAAATAATATGGATTTTCAAAAAACCTACCTTATATGACCTCTTTCTTATTTACATTGTTACTACCCCTAAAAAGAATAGGATCATGCAAGATCCTATCATTAAAATCATCCCGGTTATATGACCAATCTTGGAATATCATCTCAGAGTTATAATGGTATATACCTTGGTCCAATAATAGAACGTGACTTGGTGAAATGGTTAACTTGGGCTCAAGAATGAAAGGTTTAGGAACCAATACTGACTCGAGAATGTGGCTTAAATCAAGTTTAGATTCGAGAGTCAGTTTTGGTTCAAAGTTGGGTCCAAATTAAAAAATTAAAATTCACATTCATTTTTCATCAATGGAATGTGATTATCTAAAATAGGTGATTTAGTTTCAAGATCTAAGAGTGCGGGAATTAATGTTGGCTCAGGAATTGAGTCCAAATTGGGTAAAGATATTAGAGTCAACATAAATTCAAATATTGGAACTGAATCACAAAGTTGGAGATCAAGGTCACATTCATAATCAAATTCAATTTTTTTGAAGTGAAAACTTGCCAATTTGCCAATGGTTTGTTCAAGTTAGTGTGATGAAATTGAATCTTTGTTAAAGTTTCCAAGACACCAGTTCCTATCAATATGGTTAGGGGAATCAGGAATGGTTAAAAATTGAGAAGGGAGAGTTTCCTCATTCCTATCATTAATTGTGTTGACCAAATGACTCATTTGTATTTTTAACCTATTGATAGACTGGGTACAATCAAGATTTGATTGGATGAAAGCATTTGGTACTGAATCAGGTTTTCTATACTCTTTTCTAAGTTAATAAGTTCTTCTTATTATGGTTAGACTTGGAAGATAGAGTAAGGATCTTGAATTTGAAAATTTTGAGGGGATTGTGAGTCCTTCATGTTTTGAACTTATCGCTTGGACTCATGCAAAGCTTATAGAATCTTTTCAAAATCAGATTTTCCTCTATCGGTTGTTCTAGAAAAGAAGAAGCTGAATGTTGTAAGGTGGTTGATAAAATGACTCGGGGAGTTGTATTCCCACTGACTCGGTGAATAGTGGAGATGATGATTCCAGTCTTGTTCATACTATTAGGGTTGTGACATATGTTGATTCGGATAAAACTAATCCGATATACTTAGTTGGTTAAAGTTATGTAATGCTGGATTGGTGATATCCGAGTTAAAAGTGGTCGGGGTAAAATATGGATTACTAGTAAAGTTGAGAAAATTTTGGTTATAATTCATTTCATAAAATGAAAAAAATAACAAAATAAAACAAAAAATAAACAAACAAAAAAAAGAAAATTCTAGCATAGGCTAGGGTAGACCTTAGACCTAGACGACTTCTAACTGGTTAAATTGTCCACAGAAGGTACATTGCAGCATTCTTACCATAAGTTAATTAGTCAGGTAGAGGCAAGATCAGTGGGAGGTATCCGTGCATGAGTGACGGGCCTAAGTATGCCAAATCACTGTTCTTCGAGGTTTTGCCTTTTAATTCTTAACCTTTGACACCGATTTAACCTTTGACACCGATTTGATAGAGTCGAACTCTAATAACTTTTCTCTTAGTTCAATCTCTTAATGAGTCTGAGATGTCTTTAGGGCCAATGTCAACTCAATTCTAAGTTAGGATTGGGTTAGTAAGTGAGGAGATGGTTTTTGGGCTAACAAAAGGTAATGACTTACCCATCTTATATTGTTTATAGGAACAAGCCCTTAATTCATTTTAGCACAACATGTACATGTATATAGCAAAAAAATACACTCTAGCAACAAAAATCACTCAACATGTTTTCTATGCTACATATAATGCAGACGTACTTTTTCTCCAGCACTCTTCAACAGTATTGAAAAAAATGTAACGAAATAGGCAAATTCCCTGGAATGCAAGTTTAAACCATTTTTTTAGCATTTAACAATCATGGGTTACTATTGATTTAATACAGTGTGCACAGTAGGTTAAGCAGGAAAAATATATACTGCAGAAGACGGAAAATTTCAACTCAAGCAACCTGCAATCTAGCAGAGTGAGTAATTCACTCTGATTGTGGTGAAAACGCTTCTTTGACAACATTTTCAAAGCAGAGAGCTTCTGGGCTCTACTTTCAGGAGCAGAGTCTAGAGCTTCTTTTATGCATTCTGCAGCAATTTTTTTTCTGATATTAGCCCCTACACACAAAAACAAAGGAGAAAGAATTAATCGTTAATAAACTTAAAAGAAACTTACCATCCCTCCCCAGCAACGGCGCCAAAATTTGATTGAGGCTGAACCTACACAGAAAAATATAGTTTAGAATTGAAGATTAAGAACGTGCTAGGTTGCCTAATACTACCACTATAGCAAATGGCTATGCGGGTCATGATCCACAAGGAGGGACTGCGATAGAAGCGTTAAGTAAGTCTTTCTTAGTTTTACTAGAACCGGCTAAATAGTTTCTTCTTAGTTTTTAAGAAAGAAAAGCAAAGTGTTAAGTATTAGAAGAAGAGAAGATAGAAGAAGGTTTTGTTGTTGTTAAAAGGAAAACTAAGTTAGAAAGAAAGAATCAAAAGAAAGAAGTATTGGTTTTTAAAAGTGTTTCTAAAATAAAAAATAAAGAAAATAAAAACTAAAGAATACTTACCTCCTTGAAGCTTTCTTTATCTTGGATCTGTATAAATGACTTACCTTGGCTTGAGGTGATCACAACATGGCATATAGGATCTTCCCCATTCCTAATCAGTGTATTAAATGAAAGTGCAAGTAGAAAAAAATACTAAACTATTACACGATTAGAAATAGATATTATCACGCCCCGCTTCCCAAAATACGCAAAAATGGAGTAGCGACGAAGGTCGTGACGTATTGTAACGCCCGATCCCGGCGGGTACGGAGACGTTACTGCAACGTACATACGCAGGTCAGAAATACCCTCACGTATATTCGCTAAGCATCAGTACAGGAAAGAATCAGAGTACGGAAGCAAATGGTGCATTATACATTCCAACACATGAGTACAATTACAAAGTTATCACCAGAGGTGACAAATATTACAACAATATTACATCACCAACATGGCGCAAATGCGAGAATACAAAGGATGTACAAGTATGAACAGTACAAAAGGCACTCACGAGTTTATAAAAGGAAACTCGAGAGGCACACAGGGGGCCTGGAAGGATAGAGCTTCAGATGGTCTGCTGGAGATCCATGCACCGCTGCGCCACTCTGATCAACAACTGGGGGAATCCACACGCTCCAAGCTCCATGACCTGGACATGAGAATCCAGGGGAGTCAGAGAGAACTCCCCAGGCGAGTGGTGATACAAAAGCCAGATGGCGTGCTGAGATAAGTACAAGTGTATCGATAAAACCGAATCATAATCATGCATTGAAAACCGTATCGTGAGCATAAGCATGTATAATCAGGTAGATATATAACAAGTGATATCAAGTAGGAACTACTCATGGAATGATAAGATAGGAGCAGTAGACTGATGGAATGGAACATGGGTAATAAAACAGGATATGAGTAGCTAATATGATAATAATCATAAAACCGGAAATCCAATGTAAAACCCGATAGAAGCAAACTCGGCAAAGCATACAACGGATCCATGGCTGGTATCTTTTATTATTATTATTATTACTCTTCTTACCCTGATGTCTAGATATGTGAACTAGCGTCCCAGCACACATATATCCACATCTGAGTAAAGCAAGATTGTTATTGGAAACCAACGGGGGTATCAACGAACAATGTTTACAGTGGGTCCCGTGCATACCCTGGACCACGGCCCAGGATGTTCCGTTGCTTGATGACGGAACCTACCGCAAGGCGATTCAGGAGGGTCTTATGGATGCCCTTATCAAGATGGTACCAGGAAGGAGGGAGCCAGCTCTCCCCTCGGTCCCCTGGAGTCCCACAGGTCAGACTGAAAGTTTTAATTGCACAACATGCCTAATACCACTGTAAACACGAACATGTATTGATAGCCGCAAGTTTCCCCAACCTGATGCAAGTTGTTCCTTTTAAGATTTATTATGTAGTTATCAATTTACGGGAATAGCAGGTACAAGACATGATCAGGAGTTCAGGAGTACATGAGTACTATAAATTCAGGGCACTGTATATATAATACAGGATAACAAGTACAAGATTCAAGTTACTGCATGTAATGCAGGATAACAAGTGTAGTATTCCCGTAAATGTGATAATCACAGGTCAAGTATATCATGCCGGGTGTCAAGTGATAGCATGACAGGAGGATGATATTTGGCAAGTGACCAATCATGTCAAGAGATTGATATTAGTCCGGATGGCAAGTCATGTCATAACAAGGGGCCTTGCCAAGTAGTAGCATGTTTGGTGTCAGGTGATAACACCTCAGTTGTCAGGTGATACAAACAGGTGTCAAATAGTAGCATGTAAATGACAGGTATGAAGTAATGGCATAGCAAGTGTTAACATATCAGGTAAATACGTGGCATGATGATAGAGTAGTAGCTGAGCACAACCAAGCGGAGCTGAGCAAGCTGGAGGCACAGATAGCAAACAGTATTTAACACTGGAGCGTCTGGCAAGGTTACCGGGACAACTCGGCTTAAGGTGTGAGTAGAAAATCCGGCAGCCTCTCGCCTAGACGAATCTAGTGGTAAAGTGCTGAGTGCTGATCATGATAACCAGGCGGAGCTGAAGAACCTAACGATCCCAATCACCTCTCTTTCAAGATAGTGAGAGACCGGAGGCTGAAGGACGGAGAGACCTGTCGGTCCCAATCACTTCCCTTTCGAGATCGTGAGAGACCGGAGGCTGAAGGATCCGGAAGTCAAGTACGCTCGGGGTTTAAGCGCACTCTCGGTGGCTACTAGCCATCCCAGGAGTGGGCAGAAACCCAGAGTCCAACGACCATGAAGGGTCGGCCACGCATGGTATAAAGCAGTAAAATACAACACAGGCATGGTATATGTACAAGAATTAAACTACCCTAATACAAGCATTCGTCACAAAGCAATACATGTCCAGTCATTGGCACTCGGCCATACACAAATACAGGGACTCAGCCCAATACATAATACATAAAAACATGGAATAAAATACATGTCGACCCGACAAAGCAGGGAAACCCAAATGGAGGCGAGAGCGAGGACACTCACCTAAATCTCCGGAAGAACCGAAAACTCTGAAATCCATGGAACTCGCGTACGCGCCATAAATATAATAAGTGAAGAGGAGAGAGAAAGAGGTAGAGAGAGAAAGAGAGAGAAAAACTAGAGAGAGAAGTATATGGAAGGAGAGAGTGCACAGGGAGACGCGGGTTTTGAGAGTGAGACGCGGGAGTCGCAGACGCGAGAGTCACAGACGCGGGAATCGCGTCGCAAAGGTGCCACAAACGCGGGGTTCGAGACCCGCGTTCAAGTCAGGACACGAGAAGAACGCAGACGCGGTCATGGGTTCCGCGTCGCGTTAGCATGAGAAGAACACAGACGCGGGTATTAGCTCCGCGTCGTGCAGACATGAAAGGGACACAGACGCGGGCATGGACTCCGCGTTGCGTCGGTACAAGAACGCGAAGGCCTCGTTTAAACAGATGCCAAGAACGCGAAGATCCATGTTAAGGCGTTGCCTGGACGCGGGGGTGAGATCCGCGTCAGCAATATACAGAGAGGAGGAGGAGAGAGAAAGGGAAAGGTGCTTGCTTTGGTGGTGGTGTCATTTTCTCTCCTTATCCATTAAACAATGCATGCATACATTTAGATAATAAATATAATTAAGTAGCAGAGTTTATTAAATAAATATGGGAATGTAATATTAAATATGCAAACTATGTGTACAATCACATGGGCAACCTGCCTTTATAAGACAAGCGCTCTCCATCCTTTCACTGAATGCGCTCCAAACTCATAAACTAATAGAACAACATTTCACTCTGCTGAGGCTCCCCATCAGCGAGATCTTCAATACCATCAAGGACCAACCGTGAGACGCTCGAGACCAAATTTGGTATGATCCCTCACTTCCTGGAGCAGAAGAATATTGCTCCTATCATGATTGTAAGGGACACATGACCATCTATTACTGGGCCTCCGGAAGTACCTGAAATAACTCATCCAAGAAGGCCTCCTCAAAGAGTACATCCTCACTCCCGAAGCAACCTCCAAATCTAGACAACTCAATGCTCCACCACCCACCTAGCCATAATATCTGATCACCCAATATAAAGTGATTGAGTGATTCCATGTTTCTAAGAGACATGCGATACTCTTATCCCTACCATTTTTGTATTCCAATTTCATGTATTCCCTTTTAATATTGAATAAAATAATATTTCTACTCTTAACTATTGCAGTCCTTCCAAGCTAGATGTTCTGCTGATGGGATTTTTCCCACTCGAACTACTTCGCTGCTGGGATTTTCTCCACTCAGAGTTGGTCCTTTTACTGAGTGTAAAAATGTGGCTTTTGGCCGCGTTTCCATGGCCAGGATCTAGCCAACTGGCCAGATTCAAGGGCACGCTGTCTTTTGATATCTTCTTTTATCCACTTGGTTTTTCAGTTTGTTCTCTGGATTGGTGATATCCCTCTTGATCTTCAAGTTAACCAAATGGAACTATAGAAATCTGAATTTAACTGGTTTTCATTTAATGTTATCTTCTCTGATACACTCTGATCTGTGCTTATCCCCTAAATCTCCTGAATATCTGTCTCAATCTTTGATTTTAATTTAAAATGATTTAAATCAGAATTTAAGTGGGCTTTTGGGCTCATTTCTCTCCTTATCCATTAAACAATGCCTGCATACATTTAGATAATAAATATAATTAAGTAGCAGAGTTTATTAAAAATAAATATGGGAATGTAATACTAAATATGCAAACTATGTGTACAATCACAGGGACAACCTGCCTTTATAAGACAAGCGCTCTCCATCCTTTAACTGAATGCGCTCCAAACTCACAACTAATAGAACAACATTTCACTCCGCTGAGGCTCCCCATCAGCGAGATCTTCAATACCATCAAGGACTAGCTGTGAGACGCTCGAGACCAATTTGGTATGATCTCTCACTTCCCGGAGCAGAAGAATATTGCTCCTATCATGATTGTAAGGGACACGTGACCATCTATTACTGGGCCTCCGAAAGTACCTGAAATAACTCATCCAACAAGGCCTCCTCAAAGAGTACATCCTCTCCCCCGAAGCAGCCTCCAAATCTAGACTACTCAATGCTCCACCACCTACCAAGCCATAATATCTGATTACCCAATATAAAGCGACTGAGTGATTCCATGTTTCTAAGAGACATGCGATACTCTTATCCCTACCATTTTTGTATTCCAATTTCATGTATTCCCTTTTAATATTGAATAAAATAATATTTCTACTCTTAACTATTGCAGTCCTTCCAAGCTAGATGTTCTGCTGATGGGATTTTTCCCACTCGAACTACTTCGCTGCTGGGATTTTCTCCACTCAGAGTTGGTCCTTTTACTGATGGGATTTTCCCCACTCGGAGGACTGTATCTGGACATTCCACTGATGGGATTTTTCCTACTCGGAACTACTCTGCTGCTGGGATTTGCCCCACTCAGAGTCGGTCTTTATGCTGATGTGATTTTTCCTACTTGGAGGACTGTGTTGGTACACTCCGCTAAAGGGATTTCCCCCACTTGGATGACTGTCTTTGTACGCTCCGCTGATGAACTTTCTCCATTTGGAGATGATAATTCAGACTTGGCTACAAGCCCTTTCTCGATTAGCCTATGGGGGTTCGAAACCCTTCGCCGCTACTGGGATTTCTCCCACTCAGAGTTTTACTCTGTTGTTGGGATTTTCTCCTCTCAGAGCCTCTGTGATGTTCCGCTGATAAGATTTCTCCCGCTCAAAAATACAAACACTAGCCTACGGGCTTCCCACATCTGACCCACGGGCAGATGAACCTCAAGAAATTTTCCTCTGTCGGGTCCATGCCGGATCGCCACTCTGCTGCTGGGATTTTTCCCACTTGGAGGAGACGCATCCAACCTGTCAATGGGTGATACCCTCACTTCAGGTCCCTGTCGAGATTATGGCTCTATTGATGGGATTTCTCCCACTCAGAAACAACTGTGAACTTGACTCTGCTGATAGGATTTCCCCACTCGGAGGCCCAACTCCATTGCTGGGATTTCCCCATCACCACTCCGCTTTTGAAATTTTTCATACTCGGAATAGACACATCTAATCTGTCGATGGGTGATACCCCTACTTCAGGTCCTATTCCCATTTGTAGTAACCGTTCTGGAGAGCCTATAGTTGCATGAAATATAAAGTATATACATGAGAGTTTCCTTGTTTAGATTAAACTCATGACATAATAGTTTCATGTGATTAGAGGCTGAAAAATCAAACATACCAGAGAGGGACACTCTGCACATGTATTATCCAAACACTAATTTTATGAATTATGTGTGCATGTGTTACTTATCTTAGGATGACAAGGTCCTGTATGTTTGACCTATAGCCGCATGAGACACATGGTATATACACGAGGATTTTCATGTTTGGATTATCCCCTCGATGTACTGGTTTTGCGAGATTAAAAGTTGAGCACACATAGTTTTGTTGATCCAATCTATTTAATTTACTCCTTTTGTTTTCTTATAGTATTGCATCTAACATTTAATTTGAGTTGCATCATTGCATGCTTATATGCGCATCACCCTTCCACTGTGGGACTTCTCCTAGTCAGAGCCCCATCAAATTTCACACTCCACTGCTAGAATTTCTCTCACTTGGAGGCCCAACTCTGCTGCAGTTATTTTTCTTTCTCAGAGTCCCAAGTTCACAACTTCGTGATGGGTTACACCTTACTCAGAAGCACACATGAATTCAACTTTACTGATGGGATTTTTCCTACTCGGATGCTAAAATTCTACAGGTACCGCTAATGGGACTACCCCCACTCGAAAACAACATTGCGAACTTACCAAACCATTTCTGTGCTAAAACAAACACTTCAAAATTAAAAGATCAGCACCGCACTCCAAAGAAGGTGCAAACACACCAATTCAAAAAACCAACAGTAAAACAAACCAGGTAAGATCCAAACAAGTATTCATTCCCAAAGAAGTATGCATAAATTTATATATTTCAAGTCATTCAATTCCAAATACAACCATTCAAATTGATTACATCTAATAAGAGTAATACAAGTTCCATTACACTTTTTTGTTTACTTTTGAAACGAAATACAGATGATCTGACCCTTCCACCTTGCTGTAATGTTCGGCCATACATTCAAAGTCAGAAAGCATGTCTTACAGAGAACATCCATCAGAGGGTAGTCCCATTGCACACACCACTGCCCAGAAGACCCAGAGGAAACTCCGTGAGGCTCCTTCAAAAGAAAGATATCCTTCAGATAAAGAATCCTCTCCCCCACCTTGAGCCCCGGAAGGAAGATTGCAAGCCGGTGATATTGAAAATATACCTAGAGAGGGGGTTGAATAGGTTTATGGCTAATCTAATGACAAATGATGCGGAATTGAAAAATAATTGCAACACACTATGTGTAACCAAAGAGTGTAGCCGAATTTCCAATGAAGGGCTCTTGACTAACTCCTCTTGATTCCTCTAAATAAGAGTTGAGGTGCTATATGAAGCTCTCTTGGTTCAACACAAGTATGGGAACACACAAATAATACCAAGCATATATGTATGATATGAATAAAATGAAACGATGCAAGGTATAAAAGAGAGAGAGAGCTTAGAGATAATGGATCAATCGCAAACACCGAGATATGTTTCGAGGTTCGAGCCACTGCTCTACGTCCCTGCCTTCACACAGAAGGATTTTCACTATACGTCCACACAGGACTTCCCACACAGGGAACCTCCACTGGATTTGGCAAATACAAACTAGGAGTACACAAGTCCTCTCTCCAACAAAAATAACCTCTACACAAGAGGCAAGGCACAACAACTATCACCTCACACAAGAGGGATAAAGCACTAAGCCAAACAATAATCACCTCTACACTTAGAGGGATACCAATAAACCCAAAGCTCCTCCACAATTACCTCTACACAAAGAAGGATACACAAAATCAAGGCAAAAGAAAGTGACAACTCTTGGTGGTCTCAATATACCACAAACCAATTTTCTCACAAAAACAAGATCCTATAGATAGGATAGATATGATAGCTCAAGTGTGAGAAAATAAAGTGTTTGGAATAAAAATAACAAGAAAAACATTTGAGAAAATCTCCAAATGATATAGAAATCAAAATCAAAATCAATTCCCAAAAGACTCTCTTTTCTTTGAATTTTTCAACACTTTAAAACAAATAAAAATAATACTTTGTAGCCCAAAAACTCTTGAAAACTTGGTGCTAAAACTCTTAGAAAGATAGGAAAATTTCTCTTCTAAAATCTTTTTTTTGAAAACAGCCCAAGGGATGGGTATTTATAACCCATTCCTAAAACTAGCCGTTGGTAATCTAGAAAAGCCAGATTTGCCCTTTCGGTTGACTGGCCGGTCGACCAGCCAACGGTCATATTTCTGACCGTTGTGCCTCCGGTCGACCGCTCGGTCGACCGGGCCAAGCCATCGGTCGACCAAACGGGCGATCGGCCAGCACCCGAGAGTGGGGTGCTTTCAGTCAGTCAACCGCGCGGTCGACCGGCCATTGTGGCTGGCCTTTGTGCACGTCTCGTGCACATCGGTCAACCATTCCGGTCGATCGACCACAGGTCCGGTCGACCGGTTCGGTCGACCGCCAGCGATCTGGCTTGGGATTATAGGTCTTGAAAACTTGTCTTTTTAATTTCCATAAAATCTTATAAAATCACATAAATTTCACAAAAATAAGTTCTTGTAATATCTTTGAGTAACAAATATGTGTGACCAAAATTCAACACATATTATAAATAATTTGAACCATTTTTGTGATAAAGAAATTTGGCCTTTAAACAAAAACTGTATTTTCCAAAAACTAAAGTTTGAAATGGAAATCCGATTTTTCTAAAACTTGTCTAAATACAAAAACAAGATATTTAAACTCTTTTTGTAGCATAGAGTGTATGGATAGAATCCAACGCACATGTAAATAATATATCTATGTTTTTGACATGAAATCTAAAAATAAGTTTTGTTTAAATACAAAACTCCAAACTCATGAAATAGATCATCAAAATAAGTTTTTCTAAATAGATGAAGAAAAGATGTATATAAATCAAATCTAATATACATGAAACCATGTAAACTTATTTTGATTCTATCTATTCATGAAAATCATATATATGAAAACTGAAACCGGTTAAATCGAAAACCAAACAAATTAAAACTTGTGTGTGTATGTGAACTTGTGCATACCAACACTATCTACCTTTATACAAGATCTAAACAAACTAAACTAAACAACATACCAAAGTCTTCTTGTTTCCAAGCTGACTCGATTCAAACGCGATCCAATGAGCTTGACTCCAACTGAGTGCTAGATGCAATCTTGAAGTACGAGCTCTTGAATCAACACGTGTTAGCTCCAAAACTCCTTTGTTGAAGTCAAACACCTACTAAGATCTTGATCAAATATCTGAAACTAATTTAGCACAATATCATTAGTAAACTATAACTGTATGAGTTAATCATCATCAAAACTAGATTGATGGGCCTCTGGGCCAACAATCTTCCCCTTTTTGTTGATGACAAAACTCATGGAGTTATATATGCATGGATTAAAGATAAGCTTCATAGAAGCTCTCTCTTAACTCATGCATACAATAAACAAATGGATATATAATGAAATGCATAGACCAAACACACATATATGCATAACTGAAAATAAACATGCATAAACTCACCAAATTCTTTTCCTTTTTGCATAAACAAGGAAATGAAATAAGCATACATATATAAACTCACCAAATACTTCTCCCCCTTTTTGTCAATTCATCAACAAAGGGGCGAAAACAAATCAAACAATAAGGATATATATGCGATATACATTCATGAAGACGAGAGACGTAAAGTTAACTCCCCCTGCATACATACATTATATGAAAAGAGATGACTAGACCCTAATCACATAAAAACATAGTATACAATGTATAAGTGGAGATGTGAAGCTCCCCCTACACATGTGTACTATATACCAAAGAGAGGTCAATCACTTCAATATGAAAAGTATACTCAACATGAATCCATATATAGAGAAGATGTTAAGCTTCCCTTGCATATAGGCAATATATATCAAAATATTATGAAACAACTTTAAAACAAATTTATGATACCAATTGAAAATATCTCGTAATTTTTGATACCAATTGAAAATGAAACATTGTATGTTTTTGATACTAATTGAAATATATATTATAAATTTTGATACCAATTGAAGTAAAAATCAAATTTTTGGGTAAACACAACTCATTTTGCAATAAGGATACCAAATTGAGAATAATACAAATTTAAAATTATTTATACCAATATTTAAAATGTTAGCATATACCAAAATAAAGTATTTTTCATCATAAGGAATGTGAGTAAGATACCAAATGAAAATAAAACCGATTGAAAGATAAAGCATGAATTTTTCTCCCCCTTTATGAAATACTAATAAAAATAATGTATAGGCTTGTATAAGATATCAATTGAAAACTTAATGACATTAAAACTAAATCAAGCTTAGCATAAATATAATTTGTGCTTTAAGATGTAAAGATATTGTAAGCACAATCAAATCATATATATATGTATGAAAATAAAAATACCAATCGAAATTGATACTATTTGAAAGTTCAAAGCATACATATATGAAAAACACAAATATGAGTATACAAACATAAAAATATCAATTGTGATACCAATTGAAAATATAATGAGAATCAAGTGTATA
This sequence comes from Agave tequilana, assembly GCA_038442645.1. NCBI lineage: Eukaryota > Viridiplantae > Streptophyta > Magnoliopsida > Asparagales > Asparagaceae > Agave > Agave tequilana. The sequence goes on along the minus strand of JAVJIF010024448.1, from coordinate 14,007 downwards.
ACTCATGACTACCACCCTATTCATACACATGTTTAAATAGATTTACAATCAGAGCATACAAGGCATGGTCGCCCATCCAGCCGCCCATGAAAGGAAGGGGTTTTCAAAAATTTGAAAATAATTTTAGCATAATTGAAAACTCTTTCAAAATGAAGAATTACGCAATTAGTTTATGATAATCTTGTAAACTAGTACGAAGTCCTTCAAGTAAGAAATAAAACATAAATGAATTCATGAAAATATGAAAATCACATGATCATCGACACTCGCATATCAATAAAGCTCATATAACCTTGTAAAACAAAAATATGAGTAAACATCAAACATATAGTGTAAAAAGTCATGTAATCAACTAAATCATGGAAATAGGCAATGGAGCTCAATGAAATTCCTTTATAAACATGAAAAATATGAAAATTTAATTTTCATCAAAATAATACAAACTTCAAGGCATATTGTATGTTTTGTCTAAACTAGAGGTATACATACATATCCCAAGTACAAATTGTTAGCCCAAAAGGTTACACTCTCTATTTGTTTAAGTTTTGATGATAACAAAACACATAGAAGCTATTTGGTACTAATAAGTTGTTTAGAATGAGTTTCAGGTTTGTACTAGTCATGATGGCCTTTTTAAGCATATTGCAAGGATTATGATGCTAAAAGGCAAATGGCACAAGAGGACGTTTTCATAGGAGAGAAGGCTCTAGCATGGTGTAACGCGGCTCAGAAACTTTCTTTCTCAGTTTTTATAATTTTTAGTTTGTTAAAGGATAGTGTATAGTGTTGAAACTCAATATTCCCCACACACAAGATTTTGCACATGATTTTTCTAAAGATATTTCTCCTATATATAAAATATTTTTATAAACATATTCTAATACTTACAAACTCTATTTTATATAGTATTAGTCTTGATCAAAATTATTTGAAAATTATTAAGATCTTCAAAACTATTTTCTAAGAAACTGTTTTGGCCTGTTACGGTCGACCGGACGGTCGACCGGCTTTGTTTCAGGTCAGAACGGTCGACCGAGCGGTCGACCGCGCTTCTCACCGTTTGGGTGTGTGCATGTGTGCACATTACCCGGTCGACCGGGCGGTCGACCGGACCCCATGTCGGTCGACCGAGCTTCGGCCGACTGAAAGCGTGTTAGTCTCTGTTTGGGACGATCGACCGGGCGGTCGACCGTGAGCTGGCAACGGTTCAAATATTTTGAAAACCGGTCGACCGGCCGATCGACGTGAGCTTAATTTCAGCCCAAACGGCTAGTTTCTTAAACACATTTTAAAACGTGTTTTTCTTCTCCAAACGATTTTTAGGGCTGGATTTGGGTCTAATCTTTCCTGATTATTCATAATAACAGTTTACCTTTTAATCCCTACCTTTATCCTATAAATAGGGATGATTAGGGTTGAGAAAATTACAACAATCCTTTGCAAAAGAAATCAAGTTTAAGTCTTTCAAAAAAAGTTTTTGCTCTCAGTTTTTTGTGCTCAAAATTCTCTCTTTTCACTAAAGTTTTTGATTCAAAACTCTCTTCAATTTTATTTTCTTTTTCACTTACAAAACTTGAGCTTCAATCCTATACATTATTCTCTAGGGTTTTTGTAAGGGAAAATGTTTTTCAAAAGAGGGTTTGTGGTCTTTTGATCACCAAGATATTCTTATATTTGTGGCTCCACTACCTCTGGACTAGAGGAGTGTGATAGAGGAGTTGGGTGCTCCCTTGTGGTTGTAATTCTTTATGGAAGTTATAGTGGTTCAAAAATCCTTCTGGGTGAAGGCGGGGACGTAGAGCTGGGTGCTCGAACCTTGAAACAAATCTCAGTGTTTGCGATGGTTTATTTGTGTTATTTACTTACTTTCTATTCATTACTATATTGTCGATCAATACTCACACAACAAGATTACATTACGCACCTCAAACTCTTATCTAGAGGAATCACGAGGAAGGAGTTCAGAGCCCTTCACGGGGTATTCGGCTTCTAATCTTGTTTCGGGTGATTGTTGCATCATATCATTTTAAATTTGTGCATTGATTAGCATTATCACCTATTCACCCCCCCTCTAGTTGATTTCAATTGGTATCAGAGCAAGGACTCTAGTTTTTGGCTTCATATCCTTAGAGAGATCCTATAATTTGCTAATCATTATTTCATATCTTCATTCATACACTAGTAAAGATGGCCGACAACATTAAGACCCCTCTCAAATTTGATGGACTCAACTTTCCCATATGAAAAGTTAGGATAACCATTATTTACAATCTCTAGGTAGTCTAGTTGCTAAGTCTTTGACCAAGCCTTTTATTAGACCCGAAAGTGAGGAGGACACTTGGTCCGAACTTACCTTCAAGGAATTTGATGCTAATTCAAAGGCTCAAAATGCCCTACTCTCAGCTTTGAATGAGGATGACTTAACACGGGTTATTCATTGCAAATCCGCCTATGAGATTTGGCAACACTTAGTGGTCACTCACGAGGGAACATCACAAGTCAAGAGAACTAAAATAGATCTCTTGCGTTCCCAATATGAAAGTTTTAAAATTCTAGAAGATGAATCTATTGATAATATGATTACCAAGTTTACTAAGATTACAAATGCTCTTTCTTCTCTAGGTGATGAAATAAGCAACGACCAAAAGGTGCGTAAAGTGATTCGTGTTCTTCCTTCATCATGGGAAATCAAAGCTACCACCTTGAAGGAGTTGAATGACAAAGACGAGATGGAGCTCATAGGTCTTATTGGAAATCTAAAGACTCTTGAGATGGAGAAGAAGGCTAGAGAAGATGCGGTAACTCAAAAGAAAAAGTCGATAGCTTTCAAGTCTTCCTCCACCAACTAAGATGATGAAGAAGATAATGAATAGCTATCTCTTCTTGTGAGAAATGTAAAGAGAATGTACCGCCAGAATAAGCTTAACTATAGAAGGCGATGGGAAGGGAAGGAGGAGAAAAGGATCATATGCTACAACTGTCAGAAACCCGGACACATCATGGCCGATTATCCAGATTTCAAGAAAAAAGATATCCTCCTCCTTGAATCAAAAGAGGCCGGTTGAAAAGAAGGTGTACAAAGCCACTTGGGATTCAGAAAGTGAATCCGAAGATGAAGTCGACACGGCAAATGTGTGTTTCATGGCAAACACACCTAAGGTAACTACCCAACCACTTGATGATGAAAGTGAAATAAGTAGAGAAATGTTAGTACATGCTTTCGTTGAACTTTCAGAAAGTTTTGATGATAAAAAGGTAGAGTGTTCAAAATTGAAAAAGAAAATTGAAATGCTTAAAAATCAACTTGCCATTTCTTCAAAAGAAAAGGATGAACTATCTTCTAATCTTATTTCAACACAAAGAGATTTTGATGCCTATAGAGTTGCTTGTAAAGCTAAATATCCTAAAATTGATGAAAATGAATTTTTCATGTTAAAAACTAAAATCAATGATTTGGGAAATGTTTTAAAAGAATGTGTTTTTAACACTACTAAATTTGAAGAAATGTTTTAAAAAGGTTTATGCACACTCCACATGCTAAAATGATAAAACAACTCATGCCAATACATCACATGTCAATCATGCTAAAACTTCTCATGCTCACAATTCACATGTTCGTAAACCATATGCTCATTATGTTTTTAAATATGGAAGAATTTATAAATGTACTTATTGTGGCCGGAATGGCCATTTAGCTAAATTTTACTATGATCATATAAATAGTACAAATAATCTTGTTTGGGTTCGAAACACTAACTCATTAGGACCCAAGAAAATATGGGTACCAAAATCAAGTCTTAACTTATTTGATGTAGGTACACACCAAGGCTCCAAGACGTAAGGAGCGGTGGTACCTTGATAGTGGTTGTTCAAGGCATATGACTTGGGACATCAACAATTTCACAACCCTATCAAGGTACGTTGAAGGTGGCACTGTCACCTTCGGAGATGACTCCAAGGGTATCATCATCGGTATAGGTAACATTAAGATTGGTGCATCTCCTTTAATTGAAAATGTAGTTCTTGTTGATGGACTTAAGTATAACTTGCTTAGTATTAGTCAACTTTGTGATAGTGGTCTCAAAGTTATGTTTGATGAATCTTCTTGCAAAATTTTTGATTGTAAAACCAATGATTGTATCTCGCTGGATTTCATGAAAATAATGTCTATATTATTGACATGCTTAATTTGGATTGTTCTACTAAATGTTTAAATGCTTTTGATGAGATTTCATGGTTATGGCATAGAAGATTAGGACATGCATCTTTTGATCACCTTGCTAGAATTAATTCTAAGGAATTGGTGAAGGGTATTCCTTATTTGAAGTTTGAGAAAGACCGCATTTGTGGTGCGTGCCAACTTGAAAACAAACCAAGTCTTCTTTCAAACCAATCAAAGATATCGTGTCATCTAGGCCTTTAGAATTGATTCACATGGATCTTTTTGGACCAACTAAAACTAAAAGCTTAAATGAAAATAGATATGTTTTTGTTTTAGTTGATGATTTTTCTCGTTTCACTTGGGTTTTCTTTTTGGAGCATAAAGATCAAACTTTTTCACATTTTAAGATTTTTCGAAAGAGGGTTGAAAAAGAAAAAGGATTTTCGATTTTACGGATAAGAAGTGATAGAGGTGGTGAGTTTGTTAACCAACTCTTCATGACTTATTGTGATGAAAAGGGAATTAGCATGAAATGTCATGTCCTAGACTCCACAACAAAATGGAGTAGTTGAAAGGAAGAATAGAACTCTTCAAGAAATGACTAGGACTATGATAAGTGTGTTGGACCTGCTCTGATACCAAATGTTGGTCCCGAGATGATGCCACTTGTGGATCTAAAATACACAGTCAACACATATACTAAACAAAGAAGAATTAAAGTTAAATAAATAAGGAACTTGCAATAAAAGGAAATTAAATCTCAGAAAAGTTAGGCAAACGCAAACACGAGAGATTTATCCTGGTTCGGTCCTCGTGACCTACATCCAGTCCCCAAGCCTCCCGCTTGAGATTTTCCTTTATCCTTGACTTTATACACCCAAAATCAACACCTTGCACACCACTTGACAAATCCCCTTTGCCAAATGTGTACAACTTCTCTTACAACCAAGAGAACAAACACCACCTTGTACAACCTCTCTTCTACACCAAGAAGACGCTCTTGTACAATGATTTCTTTGAGTGATTACAACCTTTCCTATAAGCCTTGGTACAGTATGTGATCGTGGACAAGGGCTAGTATAGGAGAACTTCAGAAATCTTCACTTAGGAATAGGATTTTGGTGAAGAACTTGAAGTGGGAACAGTTTTCAGGAAACCAAAATGTTTGGCAGAATTTTTGGTAAGAAAACTGAAGATTTGCATTGGTATTTTGCCTTAGATTAACAACCCTATTTATAGCTATACTCTAGGGTTAGTTAGGGTAGTTATTAGGTCCATTTTGAATGTTCAAACGTTGAAGAATGTTGCAGAAAATACCAGAATACAGAAACTATCCAACAGTCAGAAACTGCCTATAGTCGACTTGAGATATGGGTTAGTCGACTAGTCTAGGCAAATTTCCCAAGATTAGTCGACTATAGTGAGGACCAAGTCGACTAGGTCATGATAAGTTCAAGTGACAAGTTTCTGGACAACTGAACCAAGTCGACCACAACTAACTTATAAGTCGACTATGCCAGGGATTAGTCGACTAGGGGAAAGGGTCAAGTCGACTACAAATGTCTATTAGTCGACTAGGTTTTCTGTTAAGTCGACTAACAGGACAAACAGAGAGTTGGGATCAATTTGGACACAAGATTAGTCGACTAGGGAATTGGTTAAGTCGACTACACAATGGATTAGTCGACTTGAAAGGAGTAGAAGTCGACTAAGTGACTATGATATGTATGTGTGCATCAAGGCTTTTCACATGCTATTTCACTATTACAAAACATATCATTAGCAACTCTCTTTGGGAAGTCTTGATCATGAAGAACTCTTGAATGGGCTTGTGTTAGAGCTCCAAATGATTTGCTTCACAAATGTCTTCATCAAAACAAGTTCCAACATTCTCCCCTTTTTGATGATGACTTGTGTGCACAAATGCTCCCCCTGCAGAAAATAAGTTATATTTTCTCCCCCTGCAGAAAATGGGTTATAACAGATATAGAAACACTTTGTTCTCCCCCTGCAACAAATATATCATAAAATGTATATATATATGAAGTATTGTTCTCATCAACTTCTTATATGGTACCTGAAAGATAAACGTTAGATGGTACCAATCATAAGAGAAAACATTAACCTTTAGGAGACCAAACCCAATTTGAATTTGGTTTTCACCTGTTAGTATACACATAGTTGCATGAATTACATATATGATGAATGTATGATGCAATATAAGTATTTTTGTCAAAAATGCTTAAGTTTTTAGGAATCCATATAAACTTATTTTTAATTCTTTTTGAAACAATATCAGACTTTCTTTTCATAAAAGAATTATATGGATTACTAACATATGAAGATTTTTAAAATATCAAATACCATAATGATTATGTGACAATTTTTGATATGATAACAAATCATTTAATTTTTCTTTGCCTTGATTGAACTTAGTCACATTTTTCAAAATCTCTTCATATTTCATTTTGAAAACCGATATGTCCTTATCTAATACAGAAATTCTTTCATTTAAAGACACAGTTTCCTTTTTAAGCAACATATTTTCATTTATAAATTTCTCATTATCCTTTTTCAATAATGATATAACTTTTTCAAAGTCATCTTTTTGAGAATTTATAGAAGAAACTTGTAAATCATAACATGAATTTGCTTTTAAAAATTTTTCATTTTCCTTTGATAAAACTTTATTTTCATTATTTCATTCTTTAGATCATTGAACAATTCATGGAATGCATCTAAAAGTTCAGTATATGATACCTCATCTTCTTCTAGCGCCATGTAACAGATGTTGGCATGTTCAGTGGTTTCTTCTTTGTCAGAGGAAGAGGAATCACTGTTTTCTCATGATGCTTGGTAGTCTTTTTTTTTTCTGAACTTTTTGCTCTTGAATTTACCTTTATTTTTGAGCAAAGGGCAATCCTTCTTCATATGACCTGTTTTATTGCAATTAAAGCATTTAAATTTACCTTGCTTTAAAGTTCTTCTGAATTTCCTTGAAAGCATTGCCAACTCCTCTTCATTGTCATCTGAATCGTCCGTGTCTGAGGATGCATGGAAGGCAAGTTCTTTCTTCTTTGAGCGAGGTTGTTGTTCATCCTTCTTTCTTTCTTCAAGTTGTACTTCATATGTCATTAGATTACCAATAAGGTTTTCTGACGACATAGTTGAGAGATCATTCGCTTCTTCAATTGCGATTGTCTTCTTCTCCCAATCTGATGTAAGTGCACGAAGGATCTTGCGAACTTTTTCGACTTGGGTGTATTCCTTTCCAAGGGATGCTAAGGAATTGGTAATGTCGGTGAATCTTGTAACCATTTCTGAAATGGTTTCATTCTCCTCCATTTTGAATAATTCAAACCTGTGGATAAGAACAGAGATTTTAGATTCTTTAACTTTATTTGTGCCTTCGTGTGTTACCTGAAGAGTATGCCATATTTGATTTGCAGAAGTGACTGTTGACACACGGTTGAACTCTTCTTTGGTTAAGACACAGAACAAGGCATTCATCGCTTTGGCGTCAAGGTTCGCATTCCTCTTTTGGTCATCACTCCAAGCGTTGTAGTGAGTAGGTGGTTTGGTGTACGGTGCTTCTACGATGTTTCAAAGTTCGTAGTTGAGCGATTGCAAGTAGATCTTCATTCTACACTTCCAATAGTTGTACTTGGATCCGTCAAATAGCGGTGGACGTTGTGTAGAATGTCCTTCTTCGAATTGTGATGAAGGGAACTCCGTTGCCATCCTTGCTTGTTGTTGACTAGGTATGATGGGCTCTGATACCAATTGTTGGACCTGCTCTGATACCAAATGTTGGTCCCGAGATGATGCCACTTGTGGATCTAAATACACAGTCAACACATATACTAAACAAAGAAGAATTAAAGTTAAATAAATAAGGAACTTGCAATAAAAGGAAATTAAATCTCAGAAAGTTAGGCAAACGCAAGCACGAGAGATTTTTCCTGGTTCGGTCCTCGTGACCTACATCCTGTCCCCAAGCCTCCCGCTTGAGATTTTCCTTTATCCTTGACTTTGTACACCCAAAATCAACACCTTGCACACCACTTGACAAATCCCTTTGCCAAATGTGTACAACTTCTCTTACAACCAAGAGAATAAACACCACCTTGTACAACCTCTCTTCTACACCAAGAAGACGCTCTTGTACAATGATTTCTTTGAGTGATTACAACCTTTCCTATAAGCCTTGGTACAGTATGTGATCGTGGATAAGGGCTAGTATAGGAGAACTTCAGAAATCTTCACTTAGGAATAGGATTTTGGTGAAGAACTTGAAGTGGGAACAGTTTTCAGGAAACCAGAATGTTTGGCAGAATGTTTGGTAAGAAAACTGAAGATTTGCATTGGTATTTTGTCTTAGATTAACAACCCTATTTATAGCTGTACTCTAGGGTTAATTAGGATAGTTATTAGGTTCATTTTGAATGTTCAAATGTTGAAGAACGTTGCAGAAAATACAAGAATACAAAAACTGTCCAACAGTCAGAAACTGCCTATAGTCGACTTGAGATATGGGTTAGTAGACTAGTCTAGGCAAATTTCCCAAGATTAGTCGACTATAGTGAGGACCAAGTCGACTAGGTCATGATAAGTTCAAGTGACAAGTTTCTGGACAACTGAACCAAGTCGACCACAACTAACTTATAAGTCGACTAGGCGAGGGATTAGTCGACTAGGGGAAAGGGTCAAGTCGACTACAAATGTCTATTAGTCGACTAGGTTTTCTGTTAAGTTGACTAACAGGACAAACAGAGAGTTGGGATCAATTTGGACACAAGGTTAGTTGACTAGGGAATTGGTTAAGTCGACTACACGATGGATTAGTCGACTTGAAAGGAGTATAAGTCGACTAAGTGACTATGATATGTGTGTGTGCATCAAGGCTTTTCACATGCTATTTCACCATTACAAAACATATCATTAGCAACTCTCTTTGGGAAGTCTTGATCATGAAGAACTCTTGAATGGGCTTGTGTTAGAGCTCCAAATGATTTGCTTCACAAATGTCTTCATCAAAACAAGTTCCAACAAAGTGAATATGGGCTCCCCCAATACTTATGGGCCGAGGCCGTAAACACCGCATGCTACATATCAAACCGTATTTATTTATGTAAAAATACTTTCAAACCTCTTTTGAAATTTATCATTTAAGAAAACCAAATGTTTCATACTTTAAAGTTTTTGGATGCAAATGTTTTGTTTTGAACACCAAAGATAATTTGGATAAATTTGATGCTAAGACTTATGATGCAATTTTTGTTGGCTATTCTAGTACTAGCAAAGCATATAGAGTGTTCAATAAATCATCTCATACTATTGAAGAATCTATGCATGTTAAATTTGAAGAATCTAATGCTATTGTTGAGAATGTTGTAGAGATTGACTCATTAGGTGAGGATATGGAGAAAATTTCCTTGAAGGACTCACCTATCCAAAAAGACAAGCAAGAACCTATTGGTGAAGTTCAAAAGGATGAAGTGGATCAATTACAACCACTTCCTAAAGATTAGAGATATGCCTCAAATCATCCCAAAGATCTCATCATATGTGATGTATCAAAAGGGGTAACCACTCGCTCCAAACTCCATGATTGTGTGGGAATTATGCTTTCATATCTCATTTTGAACCCAAAAACATCCTCGAAGCCGAGGGTGACTCATATTGGTTGGTAGCTATGCAAGAAGAGCTCAATCAATTTGAGCGCAACCTTGTTCCGCACCTTGTTCCTAGACCCCATGATAGACCAATAATTGGTACTAAATGGATTTTTAGGAACAAGATGGATGAGTCAGGAAATGTTATAAGGAATAAGGCTAGGTTAGTGGCCCAAGGTTACACTCAAGTTGAAAGAATTGACTTTGAGGAGACCTTTACACCCATAGCATGGCTTGAAGCCATACGGATCACACTAGCTTATGCATCTTTTAAAAATTTTAAACTTTTTCAAATGGATGTAAAAAGTGCATTTTTAAATGGTTTTATTGATGAGGAAGTTTATGTTGAACAACCTCCCGGTTTTGTGGATCATGTACATCCAAATTTTATTTTCAAACTTGATAAAGCATTGTATGGTTTAAAACAAGCTCCAAGAGCTTGGTATGAAAGGCTTTCTAGTTTTCTTCTTTCAAATAATTTTGTTAAAGGTAAAGTAGACACCACATTATTTACTAAACATGTTGATAGTGACATTCTTATAGTTCAAATATATGTTGATGATATAATCTTTTGTTCTACTAATGAGTTACTTTGCAAGGAGTTTGAACAATGCATGCAACGTGAATTCGAGATGTCATTAATGGGTGAATTGAACTATTTTCTTGGACTCCAAATCAAGCAAATGCATGATGGGATTTTCATATGTCAAGCCAAGTACTCCAAGGAACTCATCAAGAAATTTGGACTTGAAGACTCAAAAATTTGTAACACTCCCATGGCCACTACCACGAAGCTTGATAAGGATGACCAAGGTAAGTGTGTTGATATAAAATTATATAGAAGCATGATTGGTAGTTTGTTGTATTTAACGACTAGTAGGCCGGATTATATTTAGTGTGTGTCTTTGTGCTAGATTTCCAATCGTGTCCCAAAGAATCTCATTTAATTGCGGTAAAACACATTATTCGTACTATTGGAATGGGTCTTTGGTATCCAAAAACTGGAGAATTCTCAATGACGAGTTTTTCGGATGCCGACTATGCGGGTTGTAGAGTGGATAGGAAGAGTACTAGTGGAACATGTCAATTTCTTGGTAATTGTCTTGTTTCATGGTCTTCCGAGAAATAAAATTCGATAGCCCTCTCAACCGCCGAGGCGAAGTATGTTGCGGCGGGGCTTGTTGTGCTCAAGTCCTTTGGATGAAACATACTCTCCTTGATTATGATTTGCATTATGATCTTATAAAATATTTGTGATAATACTTGTACTATTCATATGACTAAGAATGCAAATCAACATAGTAAGACCAAGCACATTGAGATTAGATATCACTTCCTTAGAGATCATTTTGAGAAAGGTGATATTGAGATTGATTATGTTTCTTCCGATTTGCAACTTGCCGATATTTTCACTAAACCACTTGACTTTAATAGATTTTCTTTTATATGTGGTGAACTAAATGTTTGTATTGTTGAATAAGGAAGTTTTCTTGCTAACATATCACTTTTTGATGTATGACAAAAAGGGGTAGAAGTTGTTGTTTTGATGGTTTGTTGTTTTATGATGAGATATTTTCAAAATTCAAAAATACTCTCATAATAAGTTGTTTTATACTTGTTTAATATAGCATTATTTGAGGGGTAGTTTTTACCTCCCTTTTTATATCTTGTGTTATAGCCTATATGGTTTGTCATCATCAAAAAGGGGAGATTGTTGGCCCAAAAGGTTACACTCTCTATTTATTTAAGTTTTGATGATAACAAAACACATAGAAGCTATTTGGTACTAATAAGTTGTTTAGAATGACTTTCAGGTTTGTACTAGTCATGATGGCCTTTTTAAGCATATTGCAAGGATTATGATGCTAAAAGGCAAATGGCGCAAGAGGACGTTTTCATAGGAGAGAAGGCTCTAGCTTGGTGTAACGCGGCTCAGAGACTTCCTTTCTCAGTTTTTATAATTTTTAGTTTGTTAAAGGATAGTGTATAGTGTTGAAGCTCAATATTCCCCACACACAAGATTTTGCACATGATTTTTCTAAAGATATTTCTCCTATATATAAAATATTTTTATAAACATATTATAATACTTACAAACTCTATTTTATATAGTATACCTAGTCTTGATCAAAATTAATTTGAAAATTATTAAGATCTTCAAAACCATTTTCTAAGAAACTGTTTTGGCCTGTTGCGGTCGATCGGACAGACGACCGGCTTTGTTTCAGGTCAGAACGGTCGACCGGGCGGTCAACGCGCTTCTGTCCGTTTGGGTGTGTGCATGTGTGCACGTTGCCCGGTCGACCGGACCCATGTCGGTCGACCGAGCTTCGGCCGACTGAAAGCATGTTAGTATCTGTTTGGGACGGTCGACCGGCGTTCGACGTGGGCTGGCAACGGTCAAATATTTTGAAAACCGGTCGACCGTGAGCTTAATTTCAGCCCAAACGACTAGTTTTTTAAACACGTTTTAAAACGTGTTTTTTCTTCTCCAAACGATTTTTAGGGCTGGATTTGGGTCTAATCTTTCCTGGTTTTTCATAGTAATAGTTTACCTTTTAATCCCTACTTTATCCTTTAAATAGGGATGATTAGGGTTGAGAAAATTACAACAATCCTTTGCAAAAGAAATCAAGTTTAAGTCTTTCAAAAGAAGTTTTTGCTCTTAGTTTTTTGCTCAAAATTCTCTCTTTTTACTGAAGTTTTTGATTCAAAACTCTCTTCAATTTTATTTTCTTTTTCACTTACAAAACTTGAGCTTCAATCCTATACATTATTCTCTAGGGTTTTGTAAGGGAAAATGTTTTTCAAAAGAGGGTTTGTGGTCTTTTGATCACCAAGATATTCTTATATTTGTGGCTCCACTACCTCTGGACTAGAGGAGTGTGATAGAGGAGTTGGGTGCTCCCTGTGGTTGTAATTCTTTATGGAAGTTATAGTGGTTCAAAAATCCTTCTGGGTGAAGGCGGGGACGTAGAGCTGGGTGCTCAAACCTCGAAAAAATCTCAGTGTTTGCGATTGGTTTTATTGTATTATTTACTTGCTTTCTATTCATTACTATATTGTCGATCAATACTCACACAACAAGATTGCATTACGCACCTCAAATTCTTATCTAGAGGAATCACGAGGAAGGAGTTCAGAGCCCTTCACGGGGTATTCAGCTTCTAATCTTGTTTCGGGTGATCGTTGTATCATATCATTTTAAATTTGTGCATTGATTAGCATTATCACCTATTCACCCTCTTCTAGGTGATTTCACTAATGAGTCTATAAAATAATTTGCATAAAGGCAAATGACTCAAGAGTATACATGTATATCTAAAGTTTTGGCAAAATTTGACATATACATGAAGCTAAATACATTTTTATGAAAACATGTACGAAAAATAGGGAATACAAGTCAAAATGCACGAATCATCAAAACTAGGCTATACTAGTACATCTAATGAGTACAAGTGAGCAATTAAGCACAAACATACAAAAATCAAATATGGCTCACTAGTTGTACAAGTATAAATACAAGTTTTAATGAAAACTACATCTAAACAAGTAATCAAAATATGAAGTGCAAAACTATAAACAACATGTGCTATTAGAGTTAGCTTATACAAGATAGTTAAACACTAGTGAAAACACAAAGATAATAGTCCATATAAATATAGGAGTATCTCAAATACTATATATGTATATTACAAGTCTAATTAACATGGCATTTAAACATAATGAACATGGAAAACTAAAATATGCTAAAAATCAATAATATAAAAGCATGTAAACTAAATGGGAGTTAGAGATAGTTACCAAAATAATTACGGCTAATCTCTAGATCTTCAAACCATGATGGTCCTCCCACCAAACTTTCCTTGAAAGTGATGCATCCAAAATTGTCACCATTTAGCTCGGAATGCATCCACCATCAAGGCACCATTACTCTCACATCAAGCGAGAGTCCATACCTACATCAAATAAAATAGGAGTGATTTTTGGTACCCATACCTTGTTGGGTCATGGGGTTTAGCACCTTTCCTAACCCAACAAACTTGTTTGCAAAATTTGCATTATGTATCCTATCATAACAAAACTTTGCAAGGTAGCTCTTACATCCACAATGTGTATAAGTGACACATGAGCATACATGGTTCATGTATGTGAACATGAGAAGCATGT